>QRFJ01004406.1:0-122978 GCA_006176705.1 Cocos nucifera | reverse complement strand
TTAAATCCACCTGTGAGATATACACGAAATACGTGCAGGATCATCATTAGAACCATCATACTTGCTGACCATCGATGAACTGATCGAATTAACCAACCAAAATTGGCCTCAGTCATTATGTATTGAACAGAGGAAAAAGCTTCTGTAACGGTTGGACGATAGTAAAAAGTCATAGCAAAACCTGTAGCTACTTGTACTAAAAAACAAGTAAGTGTGATCCCCCCTAAACAATAAAATATGTTGACATGAGGAGGAACATATTTACTAGTTATATCATCCGCAATCGCCTGAATCTCGAGACGTTCCTCAAACCAATCATATACCTTATTGAGATAGGTAATCCAAAGGAATTCCCCCTCTGAGAACCGTATATGAGAATTTCATCTCGTACGGCTCAAGCGGAAACACACAAATACTGATTTCAACGGATATGTAATAGAAAGTTCAAAACTTCTTAGCCACTTGATTCGATTTGCCCCAAAGATACGAAGTAACAAAAATCCGGAATCTCTTCTTTGTGATGATAATGCCAAAAATATCAAGTTGGCTCATCCGTCTTTCTTTATGTTGATCGTTACAGGCCTCTTGAATCTTCTCTTCCCTATTTATTTTTTTTTTATTTGTTATTTGATTTGTTGTTTTTTGTGCGTAATGCAGATTAACAATAGTTTTGCTATTGATAGGAATTCCCTTGTTGAGACCCTATGAATCAATTGAAACCTCAGATTCACACTAGAACCACGATGATTTAATCAAGCAAAGCCTCAAGCTAAACTCAAAGGTTCTCTGAGTAAGAACCGTTTGATGATCACTTATTCAATGAATGGATGTAATGACTCAACAAAATCTAGAGAAACATTTGTCCTTTGTTCAAACTGAAAGAAGAAAAATCGTTTGATTTAGGAAATACCTATTTGAATTTTTTTTGAGTCCGGTTGCGAAGTCTGAATAGTAAATAGTAGGTATGAATCATAGTTCAAATATTTCTTTTCTTGATCTATTCTATATATTCCGTGCTCCAGATACTAGAATAAATATCCGACGAGGTAGAATCATCTTGATAGAGATGACAGGCCCATTTTCTGTATTATCAATAGGATCAATTATAACAAGTCACACACTCATATTCCGGAAATACCGAAACAAATAAATCTCACGGTCGAACTACCAGAATGGTCTAGAAATCCGAGTCTTTCTTAAGTAAAGTAATTTTTTTGATTGAAAAACTAGGACTTTCTAGTTCTTATGAACCTAACTCATTGAAATTCCATCCAGTAAAACGGAAGAATTATAAATTTCCAAAATAATAGATAGGAATATCGCAAATAGAGCCATTGCGACCCCCATAAGTGGTGTAGTCCCCCAGCCCGGTGCTACTTTACCATATTCCGAATTCAATGGTTTCAATAAATTCCCTACAGTAGTTCGTCTTGGCCCAGATCTAGAACTACCCTCAACGGTTTGTGTAGCCATAAAATACTATTCATTGGTTGAGATCTGTTGACTTTGTATACCATTCCGTTGTAGTTGTAAATAAACGATCTTATCGTAGATCCATTGTGATCTTGAAATTATCTAAAAATGGAAACAGCAACCCTAGTCGCCATCTCCATATCTGGTTTACTTGTAAGCTTTACTGGGTACGCCTTATATACCGCTTTTGGGCAACCCTCTCAACAACTAAGAGATCCATTCGAAGAACACGGGGACTAGTTGAAGTAATGAGTCTCCCATATTGGGAGGCTCATTACTTCAATTGAGATAATGAAAAATTATTTCATTTTTTTAGTTTTAGTCGGAACCTTAGGCGGTTCTCGAAAAAAGATAGCGAAAAAAATTATCCCTAAAGTCGAGACTAAAAGGAATGTATAAACCAATGCTTCCATAGATTCGATCGTGGTTTACAATTATAGCTTCCACACCTATTCATTTGGGATCATTTACCATATAAAGAAAAGTAAAGAGTCAAAGAATAAATGGTGATTCAAATCAAGATTTCTCCGGTACCTTATATCAAATCAAAAAAAAAAATAGAGGCGAAAGATACCAGAGCAATGTTGTATCAGACTACTTGTCTCCTTGTAGTTGGATCCCCAATTTTTTGAAATGCTCCAAATTCCACTTGAGCATCCAAATCTGGATCAATACCAGCAAAAAACATCTCTGAACAAGGTTCTAGCACCATGCCAAATGTGTCCAAAAAAGAAGAGCAAAGCAAACGTAGCATGCCCAAAAGTGAACCAACCCCTTGGACTGCTACGAAAAACACCATCGGATTTCAAAGTAGCCCGATCTAATTCAAAAATTTCACAAAAATTGGGCACCTAATTGGGCACGTCTAGCGTATTTTTTTACAGTAGCAGGATCACTATAACTAACTCCATTGAGTTCGCCACCATAGAACTCGACAGTTACACCTACTTGTTCAACACTATACTTTGATTCTGCCCTTCTAAAAGGAACATCGGCTCTCACAATTCCGTCTCCATCTACTAAAACTACCGGAAATGTTTCAAAAAAAGTAGGCATACGACGTACAAAAAGCTCGCGCCCTTCTTTATCTCTAAAGACGGGGTGTCCTAACCATCCAACAGCTATTCCATCCCCGTTGTCCATTGAGCCTGCTCTGAATAATCCCCCTTTTGCCGGATTATTACCAATGTAATCATAAAAAGCTAATTTTTCGGGAATTTTAGACCAAGCTTCCGATAAACTCAGATTTTCGGCTAGTCCGGCGCTAACTCTTCGATATATTTCTTGCTGAAAGTATCCCTGATCCCACTGATAACGAGTGGGACCAAATAATTCGATTGGGGTAGTTGCTGAACCATACCACATAGTTCCAGCAACAACGAAAGCTGCAAAAAAAACAGCAGCGATACTACTAGAAAGTACAGTTTCAATATTTCCCATACGTAATCCTTTGTATAGACGTTGAGGCGGACGGACACTAAGATGGAATAGACCTGCTAATATGCCCAATGTACCCGCTGCAATATGATGAGAGGCTATTCCTCCCGGAACAAAAGGATCAAAACCTTCCGCGCCCCACGCTGGATTTACAGATTGTACTTTTCCAGTTAGTCCATAAGGATCGGACACCCATATTCCAGGACCATACAAACCTGTTACATGAAATGCGCCAAAGCCAAAGCAAGCCACCCCTGAGAGAAATAAATGAATTCCAAAGATCTTGGGCAAATCCAAAGAAGGTTTTCCCGTACGCTCATCACAGAATATTTCTAGATCCCAATACACCCAATGCCAGATAGCTGCCAAGAAGCACAAGCCAGAAAACACAATATGTGCCCCTGCGACACCTTCATAACTCCAAATACCCGGATTCGTTATAGTTCCTCCTGAAATACTCCAACCACCCCACGAATTGGTTATTCCTAAACGAGTCATGAAGGGTATAACGAACATACCTTGTCTCCACATTGGATCAAGAACAGGGTCAGAGGGATCAAAAACCGCTAATTCGTATAGAGCCATCGAACCGGCCCAACCAGAAACTAGAGCTGTATGCATTATATGGACAGAAAGCAATCGACCGGGATCATTCAATACGACAGTATGAACACGATACCAAGGCAAACCCATGGAAATACCCCTTTATCAAAGATAAATAGACACTATGTCACCTTATTTTATCGCATTGCATTGGAAAGGACTATACTATGTACCTAAGTACCTAACCTTTTCAGTGGATTCTGTATGAGAAAGAGTTAATATTTATTCCGTTCCATTGAAAATAACGGAACAATTCTGTTCATAAGAACAAAGAGAAGCAGATCTATTCTATACCCGATAAGTACCAATACGCAATGGGAGAATTGGTACCATTTTGTGGGAACGAATGCATAGATACTTGTTTATCATTCGAACGATCGATTGCTCCGTTCGTTAAAATTTTTCTTTATTCATTCTATCTTACTCTATAAACCTTCCAATCAATCTATCTAGAAAATAGAATAAACAGAAAAAAGGATGAAGACAATAAACCCATTGTTACGTTTCCATATTAAAGTGAAGTATAGTACTTAGTTTTTTTTCTTTAATTTAATGCCCATTGGTGTTCCAAAAGTACCTTTTCGGAGTCCTGGAGAGGAAGATGCAGTTTGGGTTGACGTATAGTGCGACTTGTCAGACATATTGGGTCATATGGGATTTACCCGTTCTCTCCCCCGATCGAGATATCCTCTGTTTCGCCCAAGAAATATTGTATTGAGATTGAGTGAACCATCAATCATTTGGAGCGTGAAGTACAATTAGATCAATTTATATTGGGGATCAATATTATCAATTAGAAGAATTTATGGTTGACTTGGACTGATAAAATAAAGTCTCCAGGCTCCGTTCAGAAAATACCAAATTGGTAACAAATTGATAATATATGTACGATTACCACTTGTATCATAAACGATTCTTATACTTACTATAGGAGCGATCTCAAACTGCCAACCAATGGAGTAGTATGATGAATACATCGAATAGTTTGGAGAAGACATGAAACAAATTGAAAAAGAAGTCGTAACAAAAAAAGTGGTACTGAGATCATTTGCCCTATATGTACAAATAGAATTCGGGCAGATCTTTTCCCGGAGTAGAACAAACATGAACCTAAAAAAATGGAAAGGGCCCATTCAGGAACAATAAAATGACATCGTGATTTGAATCTCGATGAAACAATACATCAATGAGAGGTTAGTTCAATAAGTTCAGTAAATTCTTTTTTTTTATAGGTAAGGGAACAAAAACTCATCTTATGTTTTTTGAAAAATAGAAGAAGAAAGAAAACCCCCTTCATTAGAAAAACAAAAACCTGTTACAGAAAAAAAAAGAAATAGAACTGGAATCGACACATTGATTCTTTTTTTCGCAATTTTATTTTTGAACCGTATGCATCCAAAGGTGCACGTACGGTTCCTAAGGGAACCAATTTTGTCCTAATCAACCGACTTCATCGAGAAAGATTACTTTTTTTAGGCCAAGAAGTTGATAGCGAGATCTCGAATCAACTTGTTGGTCTCATGGTATATCTCAGTATAGAAGATGATACTAGGGATCTTTATTTATTTATAAACTCTCCCGGCGGATGGGTAATACCAGGAATAGCCATTTATGATACTATGCAATTTGTGCCACCCGATGTGCATACAATATGCATGGGATTAGCCGCTTCAATGGGATCTTTCATTCTGGTCGGAGGAGAAATTACCAAACGTCTAGCATTCCCTCACGCTTGGCGCCAATGAGTTTTTTTATTTGAAAAAAAAAAAAAGGAAGACTATGCCTTCGCCATATTGAATATGAATAATAAGTAATAATAGCATGGCACTTCGAGTTCGATATGAGCAAACCATTATTGTTTTTTTCATAACATGAGATTTTATGTCGAGATAGTAGTATGAAATAGAGGTCATTTCGGATTTGATCTTATGTGTCGGGGGTACATTTCAGCGTCACAAACCATTCTTTTTCACACCAGAATTCTCTTTCTGATATTTATGTTATGAAAGAAAAAGTACAAAAATGAAAAAAAAAAAAAGATCATTTTTTTCCTTATTTGATCGTATCAGAAAGGAACTTTGGGATTGCTAAATCACAGACAAAATAAATATATAAAGCAACAGAACCATCATAGTATTTTTTTTACTCCTACGAAAGGAAGGGTGGTAAATGGATCATTCAACGATCCGGATCGGATGGATTCTATTTCTTTCTTCAATAGAATAGAAGAGAAGAAAAAGAAAAAGTAAATTCCATTGTAGAGCCGTATGCACAAAAGATGCCTGTACGGTTGTACAATTCTATTCTTTTTTCTTATATTTTTTTTATCCCTTACTTTAGCCCAATCATGCAAGATAGAAGAACCCTTCATGATGTTATATCAATATCATCAGGGTTATGATTCACCAACCTGCTAGTTCTTTTTATGAGGCACAAGCAGGCGAATTTATCCTGGAAGCGGAAGAACTACTGAAACTTCGCGAAACCCTCACAAAGGTTTATGTACAAAGAACGGGTAATCCTTTATGGGTTGTATCCGAAGACATGGAAAGAGATGTTTTTATGTCAGCAACAGAAGCCCAAGTTCATGGCATTGTTGATCTTGTAGCGGTCGAAAATGAAAATACTAGGGATTTCATGTAAATCCATTTCAAACCATAATTCGAATTTTCTGCGATTTGATATTGAATAGAAAAAAAAAATTCATGATCATCAATCATCAGGTTAAGATCGATCTAAACCAACCCATTCCATTCTAGAATTCTATATATACATACGACATGCCAACTATTAAACAACTTATTAGAAACACAAGACAGCCAATAAGAAATGTCACGAAATCTCCCGCTCTTAGAGGATGTCCTCAGCGTCGAGGAACATGCACTAGGGTGTATGTGCGACTCGTTCAGATCATGAGTTCGAACAAATGAGACAATTTTCCAGTATCAATGACCAGTACCAATGAATAGGATAGATAGAGAAGATCTATCATATACCTATATTGTGTTTGGAATTTATGGTTTACATTGGTGCAAATCCAATCACCTAGATTTGAGATGAAAAGCAATTCCCCATTGGGGGCAAATGGTTATCCATTAAGCGGAGGAAATGGTATTATAAGAAGCAAAAAGGTTATACTCCTATTCTTGAAAGAACGGACTAACAGGGTCAGCTACCTAGCCAACTTTCATAATTAAATGCCGTCACTGTATGAATAACTCTTATTGTGAAAAGAACTATTACTGTATAATTGATGGGTAGAGCCAAAGAGTGTGAACTATACAAGTTAACAATAACATTTGATAAAGTGAAAGAAGAGGCTCCGGTGTATAGAGAGGACCTCACCGTTTAAAAAAAAAGTAACCATAGAAACGATGGAACCCACTATTTTTTTTTATTTGGTATCGTTAGAATTTCTTATTTCCAGGTGAAATGCCTGGAAGGAATAAAAAATCGTGGTTGGGGAAAGTCATAGTAGCAAAAGCCATTGGAATTTTTATTTTATATATCGGAATAATCCGTTTTGTTATTAATTGACGGGGGGTAAAGGATGACTGAAAGAAGAGAAATCAATTAGTTATTCATTAAGGTTTAATTTGATTCAATGACCAGAGTTAGACGAGGATATACAGCTCGGAAACGTCGAACAAAAATTCGTTTATTTGCATCAACCTTTATTGGGGCTCATTCAAGACTTACTCGAACGACTACTCAACAGAAAATGAGAGCTTTGGTTTCCTCTCATCGAGATAGAGGCAGGCAAAAGAGGGATTTTCGTAGTTTGTGGATCACTCGAATAAATGCAGTAATTCGTGAGAATAAGGTATTCTATAATTATAGTAGATTAATACCAAATCTGTACAAGAAGCAATTGCTTCTTAATCGTAAAATACTTGCGCAAATATCTATATCAAATAAGAATTGTCTTTACATGATTTCCAATCAGATTATCAAATAAAGGATATGATATTATAAAATATAATACAGAAATGATTGAAATTGAAACAGAATTCCCCGGAGAATGAACTCCGGGAAGATAGAATAAAAAAAATTAAGTAAGATAAGTAGTAGGAATGAACGAACATGTTTCAATAAAAAAAATATTTCTTCTTCCCCCATTTTTTATTTCTTATAACACAAGAAATAAATCGGGATTCTAGGCCTTTTGAACAAAACATCAATCTGAGCTTGAGTTCCGATTGGAGTTTTGAGTCAATTGAGGAGTATGTTTATTTATTTCTGGTTCTAGGACCAGTAGTTCTGGGGATCGACTCGGCTCTCTCAAATTGTTTCTCATTATTAAGAAAAGGTAACAAAGATAAAATACGAGCTTGTTTTATAGCAATAGTAATTAATCGTTGTTGTTTCAAGGTCAATTTATTCACCCGTCTAGATAATATTTTTCCTTGTTCACTAATAAATCGACTAATTAAACTCATGTTTCTATAATCGATTTGATCCCCCGATCCAATTGGGGACAAACGCCTACGAAAGGATCGCTTGTATTTACGAAAAGGTTGCTTGGATTTATCCATGGTTTATTCCTTATCTCTAAAATTCTATTTCTTTATTCATTTCAGATCTGACCGAAATAGGCTTTGATTCGCATCATTTATATTATACAACTCATATATAATACATATCATATGTATGTATATATATATGAAAATGAAATCGGGTTTGATTTGTATTGTATATATTATGTATATTATATATGTTATATTTATGTTAAGTTAAATATGTTAACTTAAATATGTTAAGTTCTTCCTCTTCCTTGGAAAGATCGCGCACACGTTCCGTTCCATCTATTTCTTTATTTCCCCATGAATCGTATGCTTGTGACAATAGCGACAAAATTTTCTCAATTCTAATCGACTGGATGTATTGTGTCGATTCTTTTGAGTAATATATCTAGAAATACCCGGCGATTCTTTATTGACACCATTTCGGACACAACTGGTACATTCCAAAATAACTCTGACTCTGACATCTTTACCCTTGGCCATGAACCCCCTTTTGATTTTGGATCGACTTAACTTCTTCTATTTTCGACCCGAACTGAAGAAGAATAAAAGAACAAAAAAATCAATAAGAAAATCAATAGAAGTTACTAACTTGAAATTCCATTTTCATTTCTAAAGATTTCGTTGTGTTGTATGTGTTGTAATTATATAATTACAATTAATATTAATAGAGTAATAGTAATAATTAATAAAGTAATAGTAATAATTAATAAAGTAATAATTAATAATAAAGTAATAATTAAGTAATACAATTTCTTTCTAACTATCAATTATTCCTATCTTAAATCCCAATATTTCGTTTAAGTATCTTCTTTCTATGCTATGATTTCGTGGATTCTGCCCTAGATCTGGATACACATTTCCATTTCTGTTTCCCAAAATTCGATCTTAGATTCACCATCGTTCCAACTATTACCAACCAGGGAGAAAATATAGAATGAGCGTGGGGTAATAATTCCATATTGATCCGAATCAATCCATATGCTCCCATTTTTAATAAGATTCCAGCTAGAAGCATACATGTACTGTAATGTGCTTTTCCATGGGTATTTGGTAACCATGTATGTAGGGGTATAATCGGCGATTTGACAGCATAAGCAATAAAGAAACCAAAATATAATATTATTTCCAATGCCACAGGATATGATTGATTAGCTAATCTTTCAAAATCTAATGTATGGTTCATTGACAAGATTCACAAGTTGGATATGACTCAAAAGTCAACGGACTCAATAGCCCATTTTTCTTCAATTTGTTGATCCTATCTTCTGCTATATGACCTAATCTTAGGTGCCATAGATACCTGTCATTTGGACTATCCCTAAGTCATTTGGCATTCACGTTTTGCTCGATAGTTAGAATAGATATATCAATATGTAGCTGATAAAGATTGTTAATAAGGAAACCATTTACAATTTTATTTCTTTCATAAAGAATGTTACAATGGTCCTTAAAGAAGGTAATCACATAGCCTTCTAGTGCTAAGCATGAAACAGAAATCAAATTTCTGCTTGCTGCAGGCACATAATAACAGTCTTTTAAAACTAAGTCTAAACCAGATGGTAATCGAAGAGGATATGTTCCCACGGTCACTGCAGCAACTCTTGCTCCATTATCGATGCATAGGATCATGTCTCCATCCCTCAGCCTCCTGCTATCCTCAAGATCCTGCATGGAAGTGCACAGATGAGCACTAGAACTAGAGTCAAGCACCCAACTGGATGCAGAAGAAACTATAAGATTAGACTCAATAACGAGCATACCTCCAGAAGGACCTTCCTTCTTGTTCTTCAGGGTGGCCAGGTAAGTAGGGCAGTTCCGCTTTCAATGGCCGTCGCTGTTGCAATGGAAACACTTTTCTTTGACATCGGCCTTCTTCTTCAGCTCTACCTTCTTCTTCTTTGCTCCTTCCACCTTTTGCTTTTTCACAGACTTCTTTTTCTTTTCAGAAGACTTTCTTTTGGAAGAAGTCCATTCCATAGCAAGAACTGAGCCTTTAGAACCTTTCATAGAAAGCTCAGCGGTGACCAGCATGTTCATTAATTCGGCCAAGAAATTTTGAAGTTTATGCATGTGGTAATTCATGATGAATTGCCCATATGCATCAGTCAAGGATTGCAGAATAATATCATTCTGCAGATCCAAGTCTAACTTCACACCGAGCTTCTCAAGCTCTTCCAAGTCCTTGATCATCATCAGATAGTGATCTTAGACTGACTGCCCATCATGCATCTTAGCCTTAAAAAGTCATTTCGTGACTTGATACTTGGCTGTGCGACTCTGTTCACCAAACATCTCCTGCAGGTGAGCCAACATTTGGCGAGCAGTCCCGATATCTTCATGTTGGCGCTGGAGCTCATCAGACATCGAGCCCAACATGTAATATCTGGCCTTATTATCTTCGTCTATCCATTTTTTCAGAGACGCTCTCTGTTCAGTGGATGGACGGACTGGTAAGGTGGGAGGGTCCTGGTCCAATACATGGGTTAACTTCTCGAAACCCAAAACTATTTTATAGTTTCTGAGCCAATCTTTATAATTGGATCCGGTCAGTCTATGTGTGTCTAGGATACGTGCTAATGGGTTGGACGCAGACATTTTTCTATAGAGAGTCAAAGATTCTAGTTAGATACTGTAATTATGACTTGACCAATTTATTTAAAAATTTTATTTTTAAACAAATTAGCTCCCACTATTTTCTCGGATCCCTACACTCCCTCTGTAGAGATGCAAAAATCTTCCATGATTAATGATTTCTAGTGGGTGGTGCGGTCTCACCAACTGACTCATCACCTCACCTAACAGTTATTGGTGATGGGTTAGCCAATGAGTGAACAACTCTTGTTCAATGATTCTCTAATCATGGTGCACCCAAACTTGATCTCTAATTCATGAATCTCACCGTATCCAGAATATTGATCCACTCCTTAGTTAAGTCAGACCCACCATTTGCACAGACTGGAATTTCTAATTGAGTCTCTCACCGTATCCAAAATATTGAGCCCAACTCATCCTCCAGCCCATAGCATCCAATGCCTAATAGACATGGTTGCATCTTCTTAGGTGCAACTGAGCCACTATATCCAGCCGAGAACAATCAACCCCGAGAAGGGCCCGCACATCTACAATGGTGGAAGACCTCAGACTTAATCTTTTCTTAGGAAGAATTGATTCAGGTCTCATTAAACTAGACTTGTCATAGTCATAACAATTATGACTAACCTAGTGGCATGGGTTAGCTCGGATTATTGACCACCTCAGATCAGAACTGTGTCAACAGATATGGCCAGGTAAGTGAGATCGGTGGAAGGAATATGCCATTAACTCGTACAAGAATGCATTCAGGTCGAGTAGCTTCCAATTAAAAACCAGTCGGTCGTATGTGCCAAACTTACCTTAGACACCAAATTGTTGAGCCAGAACCAATTGGGTTAGCCTACAATCCAGACTCTAACCTCTGAGCCTAATTAGGTCTTGCTTGATCGTGACTCGATCTTGACCCAGACTTAATCCTATTAGGCTGGTCAATTTAAGCATTGTTGATCCCATCTAACCAACTCTTGATTCGGTTTGATCAACCGCTTAGACCTAATTGAGCTACCCAAGCCCGAACCCAGTATTATGAATATGTCTTAGATCTGAAATTCTCAATTTTAGACCTAATTAATATTTCATAATCTTAATTCTTAATTAAGTAGGGTTCATAAATAAAATATGCACAATAAATCCTAGGGTTTCAGGATCTAGGATTTTGCAGAAAGTAAGTTTTGGATTTTTGATTAAGGACGAACACGCAGCACCCCTACACATCATAAGAACACCCCATCGAATGGAAGGAGAGGGCCTTTAAATCCTTCTTCGTTCTTATGACCGGACGGCCAAGAGGAACGCCTTAATCAGGAACATGTAATACTACAAAACAGTTTTAGATCTATATCATATATCTCATATACAAATTAGATCTAATCATGGCATATTTTGCATACATCTCATGTATCGAATCATGCATATTTTCAGATCTAAATTATCTCATAATAATCTAAAAAATTAGATTTAAATTGATCTTATCAAAATAAACTCTAATCTAGACAACTATGTAGAACTATTCTACAACTAGTCTAGACATGCATCAATCATATCTCATATGATATTTAAAATTAAATAATTTTTATTTACTATTTTTTAGATGTTATTATAATAATTATAATATCAAAAAATAGTAAATAAATAGATCTAAAATATGATTTAATCAAATTAAATTAAAACATGCAAGACTATTCTATAGAACTATTCTATTTTAGAACTAGTCATGCATATTTTCTAATCTTAGATCCAAATCATTTAATTTTAATTTTTTTTGATTTTAGATCTGATCACATCTCATGTGACATCTAAAATCACTTATTTTTTAATTAAAATAAATTTAAAATTAGATCTAAATACTTTAGAACCTTGGCTCTGATACCAGTTGAAGGAAAATCCTGATTTTTCCAGGACCAGGTTCGTTCAGATCTGATCGGATCAAGAGATATATTTTAAAATTTTTTTCTTTGATCTAATTAGATCTAAGATATTTTAGATCTAATTCTTATTATTTTAATAATTAAAATAAAATTTAGATAAATTAAATCAAATTTAATTTACCTTGATGTGGGTAATCCTATTACCCATTGATGATCCTGTAAGCAGCGGAAGGTTCTGGATCTAGCCATGCAAGTGCCTGGCCTCTACCGGTATCCACTCAGGCTGGATCTGGAGATCCTCTTCTTCTCTATCATGTCTCCAAAAATTAGATCTGGATCTGATCTGGAGGATCTTCAAAATACCTTTCGAAGATCAGCAGTTGTCCTTTGCAGCAGCGCAGCCTTCTAGCTTTCAGTCGCCTTTCTCTTGATCTGGATTGCACCAACCAAGATCCCAAACCCCTTTGGGCATGGAGAGGAGAGGGAGAAGATGGGCTTGGCGTAGAGGAGGAGAGAACTAGCCTTGGGGCATGGGAATTTTCAAAATCCTTTTCAATTTCTCTTTGGGTTGGGTGCAGGGTCTTATTTATAAACTATGCGTGATCCAACTCCTCTTTTTCCCAACCAATCATAATCCTTTATGAAATCATATATAAATCTGATTGGTGGGAATAGAGTCTCTTGGATTCCTCCTTAGATGGTGCCTAAGATCAGTCAAACTTGATTCTTAGGAGAACTCTAATTGAAATCCAAAAAGAAGATGGACTCCTTGTCCAACAGGGACTCCTGGATGCCTCCAACTTGGGCACACGCCAAGGGTAGCGTGCGCCCTCCTCCTTGCCAGGTTCTGAAAGGAGGACAAGCCCCCACCAGCTCTCCAATAGGTGCATGACACATGGACAGAAAGTCAAAGTGTCAATGGTCAACATTTGACCAGTCAAAGGTCAACTTTTGACCAAAGTCAAAGGACGAGAAATGGCAGGTGACCAAAAATGGCAGGTATTGTCTTACAAAATAAGACAACCCTTTTCTGACTTGGACAAGCTCCAGTCAGACCATAGTGAAGGCCTCTGATCGAGCACAAACTCCTTTGGCTCAGTCAGGACAACTTATTTATGATAGTAAAAGAAGAACGTTAGGTTCAATCGAGTGCTAGCACGATTTTCTTGAACCTAATTGAATCTCATTCAGATCAATTGAACTAGATCAGTTCAATTGATGATCACCAGATTCAAACCCTTGTTTGTGTGACCCAGTTAGGTTCAGTTCTGTATGGTAATGGGATATGTCATGATCTCTATCATCGACATCATCGAAACTCCTTTCGATGGATCAGAACTCTTCTGATTCGAACAGCTAGAATGATCGATCATCTAAATCATTCTAATTGCTCCCAAAATCCACCAGTGACACCTAGCAGTATATGGTGGCAACCCATCAGAGCTGAATGCGAACCTCTTGGTGCAGCTACCTGTGTGATTAAGTTCTTCTATCTTGAGCCCCGATCAGATTAGGGTTAAGGTAAACTCGTCAAACCCTAGTTTCTGTCATATGATGTAATCATTCGATTCAAGTCCGATGTGAAAATCTAAATAGAAACTCTTTCTATTATTTCACTCTGCCATGGCCATGGGCTTCTGGACTTGATTCTCATGATCATCATAGGGCTGCTCCTCTACCACCGAGGTAGATAGATTCCATCTTGATGCAATCCAGTTCCTACAATGAACATGCTATAGCCAACATACACCTCAGGATTCCATATGGCTAGGAGATCGAGTAATGGTGTAGTCAAACTATAACACCCTCAAGGTGAACTATCCGATGCACCTCAGGTCAAAGAACCAGACACACTACTGCAGCATCGAGTCAGTCATTGACGAGAAGGTAGACTTCCTAATGACTACTCGAGGTGGTCACGCTCAGTGCCCTCATTCTCTAATGAGTACCTGTACTCTCGCTTCCGGTGTCTCCACACCATAGACTCAAGACTCATCTACTAAAGAGAAGCAATTGTACACCAACCTTCTGGATCAATCACCATCCTTGTGATGATCCTATGGTTGGAAGCATTTTATGAGTTAATAATGATTATTCATGTCTTAAATTTTCAACTCTTGAAAATATGAATTATCATTATCATTAACTCAAAGAATGTATCACAAACACTAAATACACATATGTGATAGAAAATAACCCATTGTATTGATAATAGTCAAAATTATAATTTTGCTCCTAGAAGTGTATTACAAGTGTCAACCAATTCTGGCTTTTAGGGCACATATATCTATCACTGCCGTGGGTCCAGGTCGGCCTTCTGGTCTACCACCTTAGACATGGCAAACCTATCGACGAGATCCTAAATAATCTCTGGGTTGTCGAAGGGGTCCTTCCCTCGTTCGTTGTCGTCGTCATCCGATCCGCCTAGGCGAGCTTTGCAGGATGTCTTCACAACAACTTTCTTTTTCTTTTCCTCCCCTGTCCCTTTTTTGACAAGGAGCTTCGAAACCCAATCCCCGTCAGAGGAACCTGAGGGCATAGAAGGCATCGGGCTTATGCCAGCGGTGCCAATCTCGATAGTTAGGGCAGTCTCGATGCCGGCGATGACCTCAGATACAGTGGCAGTGGAGGCGAAGACTTTAGAGCTGGAAACACCGACCTTCATCCTCTTTGAGCTATCATTTTGTGCCTCCCTTTCCTCTTCTTGGTGTAGAGCCCTTTAGTAAGCATCTCAACAGCTTGTGTGTCTATTTGTATTATAGAAAATGAAGCATGGTTAGTAGTAATACACGTGTGCAAAATCATGTAGATTCAAAAATCAAAAGATGTACCAGTAGATCGCAGAAACTCAGATCCAGGTTGAATAAGATCTGTTTCTTTAGAAGATCGGAAAGAAGATGAGCTCAGTATGTCTTGAGTTTATTGGAGGAATCAAGGTCGGCTCCGTCTAAGCTAAGAGCTCGGCGAACTGACTCTCTAATATAATCTCATGAAGAAAGACCTAATGGCAAGGTCGGGCAATGTACAAAAAAAAAAAAATTTCTTTCAGTTATGAATGAAAGAAGGGGCACCTTTCAATAACCCCTTCTTGCCGACCTAAGGAAAAAAATACTACCAATCCTTCTTGGAAGGATGGTGCTTGAAGATATAGAAATTGTTAAAATGCAAAATGATTGGTTGGACTTCGATCAATCGACAGAGAAAGAGAAAATCTATGAGGACCTTTCATTGGTCTCATCTAATGAATTCCTGTTAACATACTGATGATGTCGACTTCCCTCTAAATTTAAGAACATAAAAATCACTTTCCAAGTTAGAACCAAAAAGAATGGATTAGCCTATGTGCCCCAATTATAGACTTAAAGAAATTTTAAAAAATAATAGAGAAATGGGCAATTTCTAAACTGCCTAGAAAATAGTGGGTGATTAATAAACCATTCACAAGCCTATAACTCCCATACAAAAAGGAAGAGTTTGATTTGAAGAGAATCTCTTTGGGACACCGATTTCTCTCCGAAAAAAACTAGGTTTGCAATAATAAGAGATAAAAATAGTAAATAAAAGAGAGCAATAACAAGTAATTAAGAAATAATTTAGATTATAGTAATTATTTTTTTCTATTTTATGATCGAAAATACGATTAGAGAGGAAGATATTTAATCCATCAAGGTGGTTTACCTGGATCCAGTAATTTAGGCCTACATCTTGTAAGTCAATTTTCATTATAATTTTCTAGTTCTATATTGATATCAGAGTAATTTATGAATTAAATTTATTTTTAAATATATTTAAATATGTATTTCTGTATTTAAATATAAAATCATGCATTATGTACTCCAATCATATTTAAAATTATAATTAGAGATATACAGCATATCTAAGTCTTTTTTTTTTTTTTTTGACCTTGTTGTTAATCATGATTGACACATTATATGCATAATTTGAATTTCGGGTTCAAAAGTTAAAAATAAAAAATAAAAAAATTAAAAAAAAAAAAAAAAAAAAAAAAAAAAAGGAGAAGAAGAAGGACAGATCTCTCCGTGGCCGTCCCCTCTTCTCCTCTTCTTCTCGCTGGCGTGGCGGGATCCAGTTCCGGTGATCACCAGGACGAGCCGACAGTGCGTCCCACAGAGTCCCGTCCGGATCCAAACATAATAAAAAAGAAAACACAAAGGAAAAAACCGGGGGGCGGCGGTTCCCGCTGCCGTGTCCTCCTCCTCCCTTGTGGTGATCGCATGCAGCCGTCAAGGCAGGCGGCGGCGATCCCAACGGGCGGTGGTGCCGGGCGCCCTTCTTCCCCCCATCTGTTTTTGAAATATCAAACAAAAAAAAATTTGGGAACCGCCGGATCCCGTCTCTACCGGCGGTGGGTGGCAGAGAGAGGACGGCAACCGGAGGCCATGGGCCGAGAGAGGCCGGCGGTCCGCCTGTTGAGGCTTCCTATCAGCTGCCAGACCGAAATTAGGTGAGGAGGGGCGCCGGTTTTGGTCCCCCTTCTCCACCGCGCACTCGGGAGGAAGGAGAACCCATTAACGGGTTCGGTCGGGTTTGGATTTCGACCCGAAATCTGAACCGACTGTATGGAAAATTTGCATTCTAGTCCCTATCGAAGTAAATTATTTGATATCAGTTCTTAAAAGAATTACATTTTAGTCTCTATATTGAAATTTATTACATAAAAATTTTTATATTATTGTTTAGTCTCCGAAGTTTATTTCTGACAACAATTCTCAAAAAATTTATTTTTGGTCCCTGAATGTGGGACTAACAGTTCTCATTTAATTTATTGGCTGATAACATGGCAATTATTAGAACTAAGAAGTCTATTAGAGGACCTACTGTGAAGAACAAGTTCAAGAATCTAACATCCAATAAAATGAAAGGCAATGACCTAATAGTACACTTGATGATGATTAACTATATAATAAAGAGGTTTTCGAAGAGAGGTGAATGTCATAAAATAGAACTTTTACACAACACAATACTAAATTTTTGGAAAAGGATAACAAGAGAACATTGGGAACATATGAAGATGCATACTTATGAGGATCTAGTTGCCAAACTTAAAGAGACTTATAGGATCTTAACAACTAGATCAACTATTAGACAAAATAATATGGATTCTCATAGTACAACACATGTAGCAGCTAGAAATATTTATACCTATATTTTCTAGCTATTTTAAATTGTTGATGAATCACGTTTTCAAATATGCTTGTATATATGCATGTTTCCTTTTATGTTGTGTTGACTCATGTATCATTAAGTTTTTTTTATTAATGCAAGTTTTACTATTCAATTATATTTGATTAAATGGGAGCAACTATTGAATGAATAACGTATGTGTTGTTCTAAAAGTATTATTGAGAGTAGATGATAAATAATGGTGTTCTAATATAAGATATAGAAGATAATTGAAAACATAGTGAACTTTTGATTCCATTACTTATGTTAAGGATATCATTATTTATGCACGCTACAAAAATATATAAATATAAGCTTGGGGTGTAAATGTGCTAGTATTCATTTTGTACGAAATGTCTATGTAATTTGAGATGGCATCAAAGAATATTATTGCTGACCTTAATAAATGCAAAAAATCGAATGGCAAGAACTATAATATCTGGCAAACTAAGATTTATGATGTTCTTAAGGAACAAGAGGATTTGGAAGCAATCAACTATGCCATGGCTGACCTTGATGCGGGAAACGGTGCTTAGAACAGGAGAGATCAAGAGGTTTTCATATTTGGAAGATAAAAGATACAACCACACATGGTATTCTAATAAGCGCAATGGTAAATAATCTCATGGATAAACGCAAGCAAATTTCCACTACTCATAAGATGTGGGTGCATCTAAAGAAAAATTTGATGGGACAACCGTGACCAAGTTGAGACAACTGACTATTAAGGATACATTTGGTTAGCCATTAAAGAAGTACTTTTTTTGCTTTTTGATTTTTAAAAAGTAAAAATCAAAAAATAATATTTGGTAACACCATGAAAAGTAAAAAATAAAAATTAAAAAAATTAAAATAATTACTTTATATGCAAAGCAAAAATTTTTTGCTTTTTGCTTTTTGCTTTGCATATAAATGCATTTTGCTTTATAGCAATGTAGTTACCAAACATGCTTTTTGCTTTTTTATTTTAGCTCAATAGCAAAAATTAAAAAAAATTAAAATATATTTTTTAAAAATAAAAAATCAAAAAGTGTAATCAAATGCACCCTAAAATTGATACATACAAGAAGTGCCCTAATCACATAATAAGTGAGCATCTAAATGAAATATCAAAGATAATTAGTGAGCTGAAAGCAATTGGTCATGTCTTGATAGATAAGCAGCAAGTGCAGGTAGTGACCCATTCTCTTCCTAATAGCTGGTAGCACATGAAGCTTAATTTGATTCGTAATGATAGTATCAAAACCTTCACAGATGTTGCCCGACATGTTGAGCTTGAGGAGGAGTTCCTTGTATTTGAGAGAGACACTGAGAGGGTCTTCCTAGTTGGATCAAGTTCAAAAAGTGTTTCGAGTTCTAAGAATAAGGGTAAGGGTCAGATGTGAAAGGAAAAGAGCAAGAAAGCAAATGAAATTGCTTGTGGACCTAAGAAGAACTTTAAAGAAAACAAGAAAGGCAAATAGTTTAAATAGAAAGATAAATCTAAGATGAAGTTTTTCAGTTGTGGAAAGATGGGCCATTTTGCTCGTGAGTATAGTGAGTAGAACAAGGTAACATCTCATACTGATTTGAAAGGTACTATTTGCCTTTCCAATTCAACATTGCTCATTATTTCTTATCCTATATAGATTATAGACTTAGGAGCCATAGACCAAGTGGAGATTGAGGAGCATTCATAGAGTACCATCACACCCATGTAGGGACAAGATGGATATATGTAGGTAACAATGCAAGACTGGAGGTTAAAGACATTGGAATGTGTAAGTTGACTTTACATAATAGGAGAATCTTATATCTACATGATGTCCTCTATGCTCCAAGCATATGGTACAATTTGGCCTCTATGAAAGTTCTTCTTAGCTTAGGATATGTTTTACATTTTCATGGCTATATCTTGGATATTTACTATGATGACATTTTAATTACTTCAACATGTTTGCTAATTAATGATTTCTTTGTTATGGATGATGGATATTATGCTAATGTTTATCATTATAATAGTTGTTTTTCACTAACTACTTTTTTCAATATTATGGATGTGAATGTGTGGTAAGTTAGAGTAGGTCACATTGGATAAGAGAGAATAAATAAATTAGCTAAGGAAGGACTTTTGGGTCCAGTTGACAAAATTGAATTAACCAATTGTGAATATTGTCTAGTTGAAAAAATAACTAAAAAACTATTTGAAAAAGGAACAAGAGCTGATTATACATTATAACTAGTATATTCAGACATCTATGGTCCAATAAGTGTTAAGGCTAGATATGATGCATATTATTTCATCATTTTTATAGATGACTATATCTGATTTGGATCTATCTTTCTGATTTCTCAAAGGTCAGAAGTATTAGATTGCTTTAAACAATATATCAACTTAATTGAAAATCAATTATATTGGTGCAAAATTTGATTGTCGTCGGAGGAGATGAGGTTGCCGTCGGTGGCCTACAAAATAAGTCTCATCCAGAGTTTGGTGTGGTAGCTCCGGTAAGACCCTCCGATGGCCAAATTAGCTTTTTCAGCCAATAGAAATGGAGTGCTCAGTCAAAAAAATTGTAAAATTTCAGAAAAGAGAAGAAAGCCTAGGAAAAACATATTTAGAGGATCCCTTTTATAGACGGCACCTGTAACAAACTGATAGTGACAGTGAAGGGAAATCTTGATTTCCCGGTCCAGGTTCGTCCAGATCTGATTAGATCAAGAGATATATTTCAAAATTTTCTCTTGATCTCAATCAGATCTTGATAAGTTTCAGATCTGATTCTTATTATTTTAATAAATAAAATAAAATAAGATAAATTAAATCAAATTTAATTTACCTGATTTGGGTAATCCTATTACCCTGTAGATGATCCTGATTGCAGCGGAAGGTTCTGGATCTTAGCCACGCAAGCGCCTGGCCTCTACCGGTATCCACTCGGGTTGGATCTGGAGATCCTCTTCTTCTCTATCACACCTCCAAAAATCAGATCTGGATCTGATCTGGAGGATCTTCAAAACTCTTTTGAAGATCTGCAGTCGTCCTTTTGCAGCAGCGCAGCCTTCTTGCTTTTGATCGCCTTTCCTTGATCTGAATCGCACCAACCAAAATCCAAAACTTTTTGGACGTGGAGAGCAAGGGGAGAAGAGACTATGGCATGGAGAAGGAGGGGAGAGGCAGCCTTGGGGCGTGTCTAATAGCATTCACTTTCTCTTAGAATTAGGGTTGGGCGCAGGGTCTTATTTATAGACCTCTTGTGATCCAACTCCTCTTCCTCTCAACCAATCACAACCCTTTGTGAAATCAGATCTAAATCTGATTGGTTGGAATAGAGACCCCTGGATTCCTCCTTAGAGGGCGCCTAAGACCAGTCAAACTGGATTCTTAGTAGAACTCTGATTGGAATCCAAAAGGGAGGTGGAGTCCTTGTCCAACAAGGACTCCTAGGCGCCTCCTACTTGGGCTCACGCCACCCTTGGCGTGCGCCCTTCTCCTTGCCAGGTTCTGGCAGGGGGACAGGCCCCCACCAGCTCTCCAATAGGTGCATGACATGTGGTCAAAAGTCAAAGGATCAATGGTCAACGTTTGACCAGTCAAAGGTAGACTTTTGACCAAAGTCAAAGAACAAGAAATGGCAGGTGACCAAAAATGGCAGGTAATGTCTTACAAAATAAGACAACCTATTTCTGACTTGGACAACCTCCAGTCAGACCATATGAAGGCCTCTGATTGAGCACAAACTCCTTTGGCTCAGTCAGGACAACTTATTTATGATAGTAAAAAGAAGAACGTTAGGTTCAATCGAGTGCTAGCACGATTTCCTTGAACCTAATTGAATCTCATTCAGATCAATTGAACTAGATCAGTTCAATTGATGATCACCAGATTCAAACCCTTGTTTGTGTGATCCCAGTTAGGTTCAGTTCTGTATGGTAATGGGATATGTCATGATCTCTATCATCGACATCATCGAAACTCCTTTCGATGGATCAGAACTCTTCTGATTCGAACAGCTAGAATGATCGATCATCTAAATCATTCTAATTGCTCCCAAAATCCACCAGTGACACCTAGCAGTATATGGTGGCAACCCATCAGAGCTGAATGTGAACCTCTTGGTGCAGCTACCTGTGTGATTAAGTTCTTCTATCTTGAGCCCCGATCAGATTAGGGTTAAGGTGAAACTCGTCAAACCCTAGTCTCTGTCATATGATGTAATCATTCGATTCGAGTCCAATGTGAAAATCTAAATAGAAACTCTTTCTATTATTTCACTCTACCATGGCCATGGATTTCTGGACTTGATTCTCATGATCATCATAGGGCTGCTCCTCTACCACCGAGGTAGATAGATTCCATCTTGATGCAATCCAGTTCCTACAATGAACATGCTATAGCCAACATACACCTCAGGGTTCCATATGGCTAGGAGACCGAGTAATGGTGTAGTCAAACTATAACACCCTCAAGGTGAACTGAACTGATCGATGCATCTCAGGTCAAAGAACCAGACACACACTACTGCAGCATCGAGTCAGTCATTGACGAGAAGGTAGACTCCCTAATGACTACTCGAGGTGGTCACGCTCAGTGCCCTCGTTCTCTAACGAGTACCTGTACTCTCGCTCCGGTGTCTCCACACCGTAGACTCAAGACTCATCTACTAAAGAGAAGCGATTGTACACCAACCTTCCGGATCAATCACCATCCTCGTGATGATCCTATGGTCGGGAGCATTTTATGAGTTAATAATGATTATTCATGTCTTAAATTTTCAACTCTTGAAAATATGAATTATCATTACCATTAACTCAAAGGATGTATCACAGACACTAAATACACATATGTGATAGAAAATAACCCATTTTATTGATTATAGTCAAAATTATAATTTTGCCCCTAGAAGTGTATTACAAGTGTCAGCCAATTCTGGCTTCTAGGGCACATATATCTAACAATCTCCCACTTGTCCTAAAGCCAATTGGCTACAAGTCTAAGTCCCATCTTCTCAAGGTGGGCTTCGATCTTCTGCTGGCCCAACGGCTTTGTAAGTGGGTCTGCCACATTATCTGCGGAGTTGACTCTCTTGACCTCGACGTAACCTTTCTCGAGGTAATCGCGGATGAGATGGTATCGCCGCTCAATGTGCTTGGATTTCTGGTGAGACCTCGGCTCCTTAGCAAGGGCTATGGCGCCATTGTTGTCGCAGTATAGAGGAATGGCATCTGATGGCATTACTCCAATTTCTGCAGCAAACTTCTTGTACCAGAATGCTTCCTTTGCAGCCTCTGATGCAGCGATATATTCTGCTTCCATGGTGGAATCTGCTATCACAGTTTGCTTGGAACTCTTCCAGCTGACAGCTCCACACCATTGCACACAAACAGACTCCCAGATGTCGACTTTCGATCATCTATATCGGACATGAAATCCGAGTCTGTGTATCCCTGGACTTGGAGTTCTCCATTACCAAAGACCAACATCATATCCTTAGTTCTTCTCAAGTACTTAAGGATACATTTCACAGAAGTCCAGTGTTCTTCACCTGGATTTGACTGATATCTGCTTGTGACACTCACAGCATGGGCTATATCAGGTCGTGTACATAGCATGGCATACATGAGGCTCCCTATTGCAGAAGCATAAGGGATCTTGCTCATGCGTTCTATTTCCTCAGGTGTGCTGGGGCACATCTTCTTGGAAAGATGAATACCATGTCTGAAGGGTATTAATCCCCTCTTAGAGTTTTCCATACTAAACCTCTTTAGTACTTTCCTCTATGTACATCTTCTGTGAAAGTCCTAGCATCCTATTCGGTCTATCCCTATAGACCTTAATTCCTAGAATAAAGGATGCTTCACCTAGGTCTTTCATGGAGAATTCCTTGGACAACCATAATTTGACTGTGTGTCAACATGGGAATATCATTCCCAATAAGGAGGATGTCATCCACGTACAATACGAGGAAGACAACAGCGCTCCCACTGACCCTTTTTGAAAACACATGGTTCCTCTCTTCATTTTTGATGAAACCAAACTTTTTGATCACATCATTGAAATGAGAGTGTTCCAGCTCCGAGATGCTTGCTTAAGTCCATATATGGACCTTTGCAGCTTGCAAACCTTGTGATCAGTATCACAGGATGTGAAACCTAGCGGCTGTTCCATATAGATATCTTCCTCAAGATATCCATTTAAGAATGCCATTTTCACGTCCATTTGCCATATTTCATAATCGAAATAGGCTGCAACGGCAAGCAATGTGCGGATGGATTTTAGCATAGCCACTGGGAAAAGGTATCCTGATAGTCAATGCCTTCGCGTTGACTATAACCTTTTGCCACTAGTCTAGCCTTGAATGTCTCCACATTCCCATCTGCACCAATCTTTCTCTTGAAGATCCATTTACACCCAATAGGTACTATACCTTCTGGTGGATCTACCAAGGTCCAGACTTGGTTTGAGTGCATCGAGTCAATTTCTGACTGCATTGCCTCTAGCCATTTCTCGGAGTCGATATCTGATATCGCCTCGTTGTAGGTTTTGGGATCATCACCATGAGCACCATTACCTATGAGGAACATTTTCCTCTACTTCCTCTGAAATAATACCTAAGTATCTTTCAGGGGGATGGGAAAACTCTTTCCGATCTACGAGGTGGAGGAGGTAGTGTTCTTATTGGCTCAACCTGATTTGGTTCCAATTGGTCCTTAGCTCGTTGCTACTTGTGAGACTTTCTCATCAAGCTTAATCTGCTTTCCAATGCCGCTATCTTGAATAAACTATTTTTCAAGAAAGATGGCATGTCGACTCACAATCACATTGTGGTCTTCTGGAATGTAGAAATAGTATCCTAATGACTCTTTAGGATATCCTATGAATCGAGCTCTAAAGGACCTAAACTCTAACTTGTCCGCTTGTTGTCTTTTGACATGAGCCGGACAACCCCAAATTCTGAGATGACTCAGACTTGGTTTCTTACCGTGCCATATCTCATACGGTGTGGTAGGAACGATTTTAGAGGGAACCCTATTCAGTAGATAAATTGAAGTTAACAATGAATGTCCCCAAAGAAAATCAGGGAAGGTCTGTGAAGCTCATCATGGATCGAACCATATCCAATAGAGTCCGATTTCTCCATTCTGAAACTCCCGTTGAGTTGAGGTGTTCCTGGTGGAGTCCATTGAGAGACTATGCCATTTTCCTTAAGATAGTCTAGGAATTCCCGGCTAAGGTATTCACCTCCTCGATCTGATCGAAGAACCTTAATGGGTTTTTCCAGTTTATTTTTTCTACTTCATGTCTGAATTCTTTGAACTTTTCAAAAGCTTCAGACTTGTGTCTCATAAGATACACATACCCATACCTAGACAGATCATCGGTAAAGATAATGAAGTAGACAAAATTGCCTCTAGCCGGCACATCAAATGGGCCGCACACATCAGTATGTACTAGGGCAAGGAGATCTGTGGCCCTCTCCCCATGTCCAACAAAAGGGAGTTTAGTCATTTTGCCTTGAAGACAAGATTCACAAGTTGGATATGACTCGAAAGTCAATGGACTCAATAGCCCATTTTTCTCCAATTTGTTGATCCTATCTTCTGCTATATGACCTAATCTCAGGTGCCATAGATATCTATCGTTTGGACTATCCCTAGGTCGTTTGGCATTCACGTTTTGCTCGATAGTTAGAACAGGTACATCAATATGTAGCTGATAAAGACCATTAATAAGGAAAACCATTTGCAATTTTATTTCTTTCATAAAGAATGTTACAATGGTCCTTAAAGAAGGTAATCACATAGCCTTCTTGTGCTAAGCATGAAACAGAAATCAAATTCCTGCTAGCTGCAGGCACATAATAACAGTCTTTCAAAACTAAGTCTAAACCAGATGGTAATCGAAGAGGGTATGTTCCCATGGCTACTGCAGCAACTCTTGCTCCATTACCGATGCGTAGGATCATGTCTCCATCCCTCAGCCTCCTGCTATCCTCAAGACCCTGCATGAAAGTGCACAGATGAGCACTAGAACCAGAGTCAAGCACCCAACTGGATGCAGAAGAAATCGTAAGGTTAGACTCAATAACGAGCATACCTCCAGAAGGACCTTCCTTCTTGTTCTTCAGGGTGGCCAGGTAAGTAGGGCAGTTCCGCTTCCAATGGCCGTCGCTGTTGCAATGGAAACACTTTCCTTTGACCATCGGCCTTTTCTTCGGCTCTGCCTTCTTCTTCTTTGTTTCCTTCCACTTTTTCTGCTTTTTCACAGACTTCTTTTTCTTTCCATAAGACTTTCTTTTGAAAGAAGTCCGTTCCATAGCAAGAACTGAGCCTTTAGAACCTTTCATAGAAAGCTCAGCGGTAACCAGCATATTCATTAATTCGGCCAAGGAATTTTGAAGTTTATGCATGTGGTAATTCATGATGAATTGCCCATATGCATCAGTCAAGGATTGCAGAATAATATCGTTCTGCAGATCCAAGTCTAACTTCACACCGAGCTTCTCAAGCTCTTCCATGTCCTTGATCATTGTCAGACAGTGATCTTGGACTGACTGCCCATCACGCATCTTAGCCTTAAAAAGTCATTTCGTGACTTGATATTTGGCTGCGCGACTCTGTTCACCAAACATCTCCTGCAGGTGAGCCAACATTTGGCGAGCAGTCCCGATATCTTCATGTTGGCGCTGGAGCTCATCAGACATCGAGCCCAACATGTAATATCTGGCCTTATTATCTTCGTCTATCCATTTTTTCCAGAGACGCTCTCTGTTCAATGGATGGACGGGCTGGTAAGGTGGGAGGGTCCTGGTCCAAACATGTGGTTAACTTCTCAGAAACCCAAAACAATTTTGTAGTTCCTGAGCCAATCTTTATAATTGGGTCCAGTCAGTCTATGTGTGTCCAGGATACGTGCCAATGGGTTGGACGCAGACATTTTTCCTGTAGAGAGTCAAAGATTCTAGTTAGATACTGTAATTTTGACTTGACCAATTTGTTTAGGGAATTTTATTTTTAAACAAATTAGCTCCCACTATTTTCTCGGATCCCTACACTCCCTCTGTAGAGATGCGAAAAATCTCCATGATTAATGATTTCTAGTGGGTGGTGCGGTCTCACCAACTGACTCATCACCTCACCTAACAGTTATTGGTGATGGGTTAGCCAATGAGTGAACAACTCTTGTTCAATGATTCTCTAATCATGGTGCACCCAAACTTGGTCTCTAATTCATGAATCTCACCGTATCCGAAATATTGATCCACTCCTTAGTTAAGTCAGACCCACCATTTGCATAGACTGGGTTCCTAATTGAGTCTCTCACCGTATCCGGAAATATTGAGCCCAACTCATCCTCCAGCCCATAGCATCCAATGCCTAATAGACATGGTTGCATCTTCCCGGTGCAACTGAGCCACTGTATCCAGCCGAGAACAATCAACCCCGGAAAGGGCCCGCACATCTACAATGGTGGAAGACCTCAGACTTAATCTTTTCTTAGGGAGAATTGATTCAGGTCTCATTAAACTAGACTTGGCTTATAGTCATAACAATTATGACTAACCTAGTGGCATGGGTTAGCTCGGATTATTGACCACCTCAGATCAGAACTGTGTCAACAGATATGGCCAGGTAAGTGAGACCGGTGGAAGGAATATGCCATTAACTCGTACAAGAACGCATTCAGGTCGAGTAGCTTCCAATTAAAAATCAGTCGGTCGTATGTGCCAAACTTACCTTAGACACCAAATTATTGAGTCCAGAACCAATTGGGTTAGCCTACAATCCAGACTCTAACCTCTGAGCCTAATTAGGTCTTGCTTGATCGTGACTCGATCTTGACCCAGACTTAATCCTATTAGGCTGGTCAATTTAAGCATTGTTGATCCCATCTAACCAACTCTTGATTCGGTTTGATCAACCGCTTAGACCTAATTGAGCTACCCAAGCCCGAACCCAGTATTATGAATATGTCTTAGATCTGAAATTCTCAATTTTAGACCTAATTAATATTCCATAATCTTAATTCTTTAATTAAGTAGGGTTCATAAACAAAATATGCACAATAAATCCTAGGGTTTCAGGATCTAGGGTTTTGCAGAAAGTAAGTTTTGGGTTTCTGATTAAGGACGAACACGCAGCACCCCTACACATCATAAGAACACCCCATCGAATGGGAAAGAGAGGGCCTTTAAACCCTTCTTCATTCTTATGACCGGACGGCCAAGAGGAACGCCTTAATCAGGAACATGTAAATACTACAAAACAGTTATTAGATCTATATCATATATCTCATATACAAATTAGATCTAATCATGGCATATTTTGCATACATCTCATGTATCAAATCATGCATATTTTTTTTAGATCTAAATTATCTCATAATAATCTAAAAAATTAGATTTAAATTGATCTAATCAAAATAAATTCTAATCTAGACAATTATGTAGAACTATTCTACAACTAGTCTAGACATGCATCAATCATATCTCATATGATATTTAAAATTAAATAATTTTTATTTGCTATTTTTTAGATGTTATTATAACACTTATAATATCAAAAAATAGTAAATAAGAAGATCTAAAATATGATTTAATCAGATTAAATCAAAAACATGCAAGACTATTCTATAGAACTATTCTATTCTTAGAACTAGTCATGCATATCTTTCTAATCTTAGATCCAAATCATTTAATTTTAATTTTTTTGATTTCAGATCTGATCACATCTCATGTGACATCTAAAATCACTTTATTTTCTAATTAAAATAAAATTTAAAATCAGATCTAAACAATTTAGAACCTGGCTCTGATACCAGTTGAAGGAAAATCCTGATTTCCCGGTCCAGGTTCGTTCAGATCTGATCAGATCAAGAGATATATTTCAAAATTTTTCTCTTGATCTCAATCAGATCTTGATATATTTTAGATCTGATTCTTATTATTTTAATAAATAAAATAAAATAAGATAAATTAAATCAAATTTAATTTACCTGATTTGGGTAATCCTATTACCCTGTTGATGATCCTGATTGCAGCGGAAGGTTCTGGATCTTAGCCACGCAAGTGCCTGGCCTCTACCGGTATCCACTTGGGTTGGATCTGGAGATCCTCTTCTTCTCTATCACACCTCCAAAAATTAGATCTGGATCTGATCTGGAGGATCTTCAAAACTCTTTTGAAGATCAGCAGTCGTCCTTTGCAGCAGCGCAGCCTTCTTCTTTTGATCGCCTTTCTTTGATCTGAATCGCACCAACCAAAATCCAAAACTCTTTTGGACGTGGAGAGGAAGGGGAGAAGAGACTATGGCATGGAGAAGGAGGGGAGAGGCAGCCTTGGGGCGTGTCTAATAGCATTCACTTTCTCTTAGAATTAGGGTTGGGCGCAGGGTCTTATTTATAGACTAAGCTTGTGATCCAACTCCTCTTCTTCTCCAACCAATCACAACCCTTTGTGAAATCAGATCTAAATCTGATTGGTTGGAAATAGAGTCCCCTGGATTCCTCCTTAGAGGGTGCCTAAGACCAGTCAAACTTGGATTCTTAGGAGAACTCTAATTGGAATCCAAAAAGGAGATGGAGTCCTTGTCCAACAAGGACTCCTAGGCGCCTCCAACTTGGGCACACGCCAAGGGTGGCGTGCGCCCTTCTCCTTGCCAGGTTCTGGCAGGGGGACAGGCCCCCACCAGCTCTCCAATAGGTGCATGACATGTGGTCAAAAGTCAAAGTGTCAATGGTCAACGTTTGACCAGTCAAAGGTAGACTTTTGACCAAAGTCAAAGAACAAGAAATGGCAGGTGACCAAAAATGGCAGGTAATGTCTTACAAAATAAGACAACCTTTTCTGACTTGGACAACCTCCAGTCAGACCATATGAAGGCCTCTGATTGAGCACAAACTCCTTTGGCTCAGTCAGGACAACTTATTTATGATAGTAAAAGAAGAACGTTAGGTTCAATCGAGTGCTAGCACGATTTCCTTGAACCTAATTGAATCTCATTCAGATCAATTGAACTAGATCAGTTCAATTGATGATCACCAGATTCAAACCCTTGTTTGTGTGACCCAGTTAGGTTCAGTTCTGTATGGTAATGGGATATGTCATGATCTCTATCATCGACATCATCGAAACTCCTTTCGATGGATCAGAACTCTTCTGATTCGAACAGCTAGAATGATCGATCATCTAAATCATTCTAATTGCTCCCAAAATCCACCAGTGACACCTAGCAGTATATGGTGGCAACCCATCAGAGCTGAATGCGAACCTCTTGGTGCAGCTACCTGTGTGATTAAGTTCTTCTATCTTGAGCCCCGATCAGATTAGGGTTAAGGTGAAACTCGTCAAACCCTAGTCTCTGTCATATGATGTAATCATTCGATTCGAAGTCCAATGTGAAAATCTAAATAGAAACTCTTTCTATTATTTCACTCTACCATGGCCATGGATTTCTGGACTTGATTCTCATGATCATCATAGGGCTGCTCCTCTACCACCGAGGTAGATAGATTCCATCTTGATGCAATCCAGTTCCTACAATGAACATGCTATAGCCAACATACACCTCAGGGTTCCATATGGCTAGGAGACCGAGTAATGGTGTAGTCAAACTATAACACCCTCAAGGTGAACTGCCGATGCATCCTCAGGTCAAAGAACCAGACACACTACTGCAGCATCGAGTCAGTCATTGACGAGAAGGTAGACTCCCTAATGACTACTCGAGGTGGTCACGCTCAGTGCCCTCGTTCTCTAACGAGTACCTGTACTCTCGCTCCGGTGTCTCCACACCGTAGACTCAAGACTCATCTACTAAAGAGAAGCGATTGTACACCAACCTTCCGGATCAATCACCATCCTCGTGATGATCCTATGATCAGGAGCTGTTTATGAGTTAATAATGATTATTCATGTCTTAAATTTTCAACTCTTGAAAATATGAATTATCATTATCATTAACTCAAAGAATGTATCATAGACACTAAATACACAGGTGTGATAGAAAATAACCCATTTTATTGATTATAGTCAAAATTATAATTTTGCCCCTAGAAGTGTATTACAAGTGTCAGCCAATTCTGGCTTCTAGGGCACATATATCTAACAAACAGCCATAACTATCGAGTAGTGGGCCGCTCGGAGCCACGTGGAGTTTGTTATGGAGGATAGTATTTGTTATTGCAAGATGCCAGTCCATTTGAGATTTGATAGTCAAAGTTTGGAGGGGTAAGCGTTGGTTGGTGATGATCTTTAAGGTATATCAATTCTAGAGGAGTTTAGGCTCCTTTGAGGTAGTCCAGGTATGGGTTGGTTCATACCGTGTACGGGATTGGACTCATGCGGAGACCTTCTTGGATGACTGCAGGGAGTTTGGCTGCTGAAGGAGTCTGAAAGGAGTTCGATCGCTGGAGGAGTTTGGAAGAAGTTCGGCTGCTGAAGGAGTCTGAGAGGAGTTCGACCACTGGAGGGGTTCGGAGGAAGTTCGACCATTGGAAAAGTCTGAAAGAAGTTCGGCTGCTGGAGGGGTCCGAAAGAAATTCGACCGCTGGAGAAGTCCAGAAGGAGTTCGACTGTTGGAGAGGTCCGAAAGGAATTTGGCTGCTGGAGAAATCCTAAAAGAAAGAATTCTCGATCGAAGCTCTTCTGAGATTACTAGTTACATTAGGCTAAGCATCAGATTAAACTTTGATGGAAGCGGGGTTTATCCCCAATAACAGTCTTCCTACTCCCAAGTTCCAAATTTGAAGGAAGAAAGAAAAAAGATAACTGTCGAAGTCCGGTCCCGAATTCCTGTGCTTGTCAGGATGAGACGTTTTGATGTTTACCGCGCTAGCACCGAAGCTTTCTAAGTCTAAAATGAGTTTAAAAAGATGGTCCTTCGAATCTTCCATCGAAACTCTGCCCCAGGTACGATGCCATAAAGACTCCGTCCATCGCCGCTCCTCTATCATGATGAGTGGGACACGCGGCGCACGCTGACCGACCGAAGTCGATCTGCAATCATAACTGCCTTGGGTTATCTTTGGCTATTTAAGACCTTCTCCTATTATTCGAAAATCATTCCTGTCCGAGTCTTCTCCTTCCTTCAGCCTTCGTCCATCTTCTTTCCAAGGGTCTTAACCTTCTCTCATCTTTCTGAGCTCCGGACATTCTTTCGATTGGTCCTTATCGCGTCTATCATCCTTTCATTCTTCCTGGATGGTTTAGGTCAGTTTCCTAATCCTTCCCTTAGGTTATTCATGCTTATCACTTCTGGCTCCTTGCTTTCCTAATTTTTTGGTGGCGACCTTTATCCTGCATTTTTCTTATATATATATATATATTTGGAGGGTTTTTCTTGGGGTTTAATCTCGATCTGAATGTCTTCCAAAACCTTCCACTCCATCGATTCATGGGGCTCGTCTGGACCGACTTTCTTTAACTCTACACCTCTGGTCAAGGTAGAATCCAGAAATATATCCCGCTCCCGTCCATCCTTACTTTGGACGATCTTTCTCCGATATAAATCTAATACGAAATCCCTCCAGAATATGACCTCGAACTCCCTAGCTCCGACGATCGGATCAGCTCTCCTCTGACCGATTGGTTTTGTTTGCACTTAGAAGCTTTATGCGCCGGGCTTAGACTCCCACTGCCCCCATTCGTAGTTGTCCTTTTCTAATTTTTAAACATCTCTTTGGCATCTATTTTTACCATCTAATGAACGATTTGATAGCATTCCTTCATAGATCCATTTTCCTCAACTTCCCCTACAGTAAGAAAATCTTGATACCCTTATACCTTTTGCTCTATGTCAGGAATTTGTTTTGGGTGGAATAAATCTGCTGCATGTGGTGCCATGAATCAGTATGCAAGTGTCTATGCAGAGCCAGGAGCATTGTTTCTACCAAAAGATCAGATTTGAACATCATTCATCTATTTGCTACTAGTGTGATTTCTATTGGGTAGAGGTTTATAGCGTTAAACAACCAACTCGAATATTTTCCTTTTCGGTAGGTTGGATGTATTATACATTCGTTGCATATATACATCGATGAGCCATTCGTGTTATTGGTTGTGGCAACAGAACTGAGCATAAGCTAGTTCAGTTAATTTCAAGCCAAACTTGAGCTATTCATTGTACAGCTCAAATTAAGGGATCTAGTGATATTTCCAGGTTTCCCGAAACTTCCATACATACTTTGAGTCAATATCAATATATTTGATCTCAAACTTGCAAGTAGAACATTTTCTTGTACAAAACGCACTTAGAATAATCTACCAACAAATATATTTTACATGATAAAATATATATTTATAAATTTATTCAAGTTGAGCATGAACAAGCTAGACAAAGTTCAAGTTCAAAGATGAGTTAAACTTAGTCTAGATTGAACTGAATTTTGTGCCAAACATGAAGTTTGCTTAGGAAAGACGCTAGTTTGAAAGTCCTAAGCATAGGATCACAATTTGCTCTAGTTTTGTCTTGATCCTATTTCCGAACTACCTACACCTGCAGAGAAGCTTACCTTGTTGCTGCTGAACGTTTGCTGTATTGAAATGTGAGATTGTTGTCATTCCCTTTACAATAAAGATTAAAGAAAAAAAGAAAAAAAAATGATCAGTCTATTGGGTTATAACTTTATCACTCTTCCTGGTACGTGGAAACAACACCATGGCTTTATCAACTCCACCATCCTGTCTCCTTCTTGTTGTTTTATTTTTCTAATCCACCGTCTGATGTGTCCTCAATTCTAAAATTATCCTCCTTCTTTGACTCCTTTTTCTTGTTTCCAACATGATAAGCCAGTGTATACATGCTTATCCACAAGTAGACTAACCTCAAATTACTTGTAACAAAAAAGGTCCAAATCACTATAGGTCGCATCATCAACCAAGAAGTTTATCTCAAAACTTATGCCCCCTGCTTGCCTCCTTCTTGGAGATTTCACTGACAATATTCTCTCTGTCCTTTTCTCTGCTACGACTCCTATAAATATGTTCCCCATGTTGGATGCAAGCAAGCTGCTATAAGAGATCTCTTTTCTATACTTCTCGTAAACCAAGAGAAGCACCACAAGAGATAGCAATCAGCAACCATGCCTTCCTCCATAAGGGAAGTACAGAAGCAAACTCCTAGGCCTCCACCTCTGAAGATAGCTAAGGAATCATGCAAGGTCAAGAAGCCAATTGTTGTTGCCACATATCGTCAATCTCCACCTTCTGATCATCGATCCCCGATCATCGTCCACATGCACTCACCTAAAATTGTTCATGCCAGACCTCAGGATTTCATGAGGGTGGTGCAGCTCCTGACCGGGAACTCGTCATCGCCTTCTGCTCCTGGTTCGATCCATCCGATGCTCGATCTCAATGAAGGTTGGGAGACCGATAGGAGATCTCGACTGAACCCAAGTGATTCTGTTAGGGAGTTCAGGTTTTATTCAGCGTAGCTTAGGATTCAATTATATTAGTAGAATACTTATTGAGAGTAGTCCAATTTGAGTACCTAGCAGGGGAGTCCTTATTAGCATACGATCATGTAGAAGCTATTAAATTTGTTCTTCTTTAACTAATGTTTCTTAGTGAGCTTTAATTATTATGGGAACAGTTTCATATTTCTTAACGTTGTGGCTTGCTTATAAAATATGGTTGAGTCGTTAATTTCTGTGTGGATGCAATAAGGTTTCCACATGCAAATAACTAGAAAACTATGCAAGATCATTATTAACTTCGTTTGGCACCGGGAAAACCGGCATCGACGAGGGAGTTTGGGATCTTTTCTAAATAAATAAACAAGATTATGCTGGCCAAGCTACACCTCACAAGGAGACAGCTAAATTAGAGCCAGAACGTGGAATGGAACCAACAAAGTGAGCCAACTGCTGGTGACGCAAACGAGGGGTCATCATAGTCAGGACTTGGGGGAGTCCGGATCTTCACCAACCACTAATGGATTCTCTACAACTACAATTGTATAAATTTCTGCAATAAAAAAAGATAAACGAGTCCTAAAAAATATTAGAACTTTAGGCAGGATCTTTCAAACATCTGCCTACTCTTTGAAGTATACAAACAATGTGGTTGCAATTGTACCAAGGCATCATTGACCAAATTCAGCCCACCAATTGACCTTTTTGCCCCCTCCAGTTCTTGTGGTAGAGATATAATAAGAGTCTAACCATAAGAACTTAAAAAGGACAATTACGCTGATAATTCACTAAGAAAAAAAATGCATCAAAGTTGTCTTCTCAATTCCTTATTTCTTTTGGAATTAATTATATGTGCTCCAAATTTCATGATATGTTTAGAGAGAGAGTGAGAGCCACAAAACATGATAATGAAAAGGGTAAAATATATAATAAAAAAGGGTAAAATAATCCTCCTTTACCCTTTTTATTGTGGAAGGAATGACTCTTTACCAAATTCAATAAAAAAAAAAAAAAGAGATTCTTTACCAGCAACAATTGAACAATCTAGTTGTCCATGATAAAACATGTTATATGTATTTCGATGTTTGTTATAATAATTTCAGCGTCAAGATTTTCATATAGATATTCATCCTACCATCCATGTTGTTGCCACCTCTAAACTACTATCATAACCATTTTAATGCCATGTCAACACTTTGACTAAATCATATTATTTTATTAACTAGTCGAAGAGCTAGAACAAATAATTATAATTTATAATTATTAAATTTATTTAATAATAAATATTCATAACAAATATTTTTTATTTTTTTAATATTTTATTTTATTTTATTTATTTATTATATATTATATATTTATTATTTTATAAAATAATATTTTATTTTTTCCCTTGCTACCTCATCCCTTCTCTATACCCATAGGTGCCACCCCACCATGACTTCCCTTATCTCTCGGCAAATACCGATCATAATCGCATGCACACCCACTCCTATTCTTCTCATAACTTCTTCACACCCGCTAGTGCCACCCCACTCTCCTTGCCATCCCACAATCACTTTTCTTCTCTCTTAACAAATATCGATCCCGATCACACCCTCGGCATCCCTTTCGGTACTACTACCCTCGGTGCCACCATTGCCCCTCCTTTCTCTTTCCTTACCTCCTGCCTGGCCTCCTTCTTGCGGCCACCAACATCTCCCATCCCGACCATCCCCTTTCGTTCTGCTCTCTTCACGTGCTCTTGCATTTTGAATTCTGCTTGTGCCACTCCATAGCCTAGTAGGAGAGCCGGTCTTCGACAGCGAAAGCCATGGCGCAAGCCTCGTAGTTGTGGACCTTCTTGTAATCGCGAAAGAGGTTGTCCCACTTTTTATTGCACTGGTTCTAGTTTCAGAGGCAAAAGTTGTCCCAGCAATTGTTCTTGATCCACTTCCACCACTACTCCATGGAGCGGGGGGCGGCACCACTGGATGAGGAACTGTCGCCGCCAGTGCAGTGCTCATCGTCAAGGTGCTTGGCGGTCATTAGAATGAGGATCTCATGAAGCGTCCAGTTTTCCTTCCAATGGTCATAGGCCAAGGCGCCGGAGGAGGAAGATGGAGAGTCCGCTAGCGGCCATGGGTGGTGATGGGAGTGGGGGTGTTCCAGAAGTTCTAAAGGGGTGGTGTTGGATTCAACATCAATGGTGATCTTTAAAATAGAATAGATCACAGAGTTGGAACGGAGGAGAGAGCCGAGAAAGGGACGAGGTTTCAAGGAGTATTTTTAATAAGAAATATTAATAATAAATGTGCCTTCCAGATAGTATAATAAAAGTCATTTGAGAAGCTGAGTTGGCAACATTGGCGACACTACAATACCCCTCCATAGAGTATTATTTTTATTATTATTACTATTATTATATATATATATATATATATATATATAGTATTATTGTTATTATTATTACTATTATTATTATATATATATATATATATCTATATATATATGCTATGATGTATAGTTGATTACTCATTAAAAAAAATATTTGACTTTAATTTTCAATAACATATATATGATATGATATGATGTATAGTTGATTGCTCATAAAAAAAATTGATTTTAATTTCCAATAATGCCCCTTTCATGCATTTGTCTTTGGCCCATTATTGCTCTTTAAAAATCCCTCACTGACCACCCAAGTGGTAGCCCAGTTGGTTGTGCGCCATTAACCCCAACCTCACATCCATGGTTTGAGCCTTGAGGGAGTCGATTAAATGAAAGATTAATTTTTAGATGCTGGGACGCCTGGGGTGTGGGGTGGTAGTAGACCCTCTGGTGCCTGGGTGGTGCTATGGTAACGTACACACATAGTATACTTGGACATTATGGGGAATGGCTGAGCCACCTTTGATGTCGCCATGCATCGAACATTTTTCAGTAGAGTAGGGCCCCTTATGGTCATGCCCAGAGGGGGTAGCTACACTGAAAGCCCCTCTCACTCCTTTTTTCGACCAAAAAAAATGGAAATTCCTCACTCCCCTACATCTTCTTCCCTTTCTCCGTATTTCCTCCTCCCCATGATGCTAACACAAACTCCTAGGATCATCGGGCTTGGGCTTTTAGAACATGGTGATGTTCGGCCAGTAGAGAGATTAAATGTGTTAAACGTGTTATCTGACTCAATCCAATCTAAATATAATAGATTATATTAAATGAAAGATTTTAATTATTGCACATTAGAAATGAATTTTAATGATGCTTGAGTACATTAATAAGGATGTCATTAACATCTATTACTAATAAAATCTTGATGATGGTATATTGCAGACCTTCTTATAATCGCGAAGGAGGTTGTCCCACTTGTCATTGCACTGGTTCTGGTTTCGAAGGTAGGCATTGTTTCAGCAATTGTTCTCGATCCACTTCCACCACTGCTCTATGGAGCTAGGGGTGGCACCGTCGGATGAGGAACTGCCACCATTGGCGTAGTGCTTATCGATCATCTAGGTGCTTGGCAGTCCTTAGAATGAGGGTCTCATGGAGGGTCTAGTTTTCCTTCTAGTAGTCATGAGCCAAGGCAGTGGAGGAGGAAGATGGAGAGTACGCTGGCAGCCATAGGTGGTGATGGGGGTGGTGGTGGGTTGTTAGATGTATGCTCTAGAAGTCAGATTGGCTAAAACTTATAATACATTCTAAGGGCATAATTTATAATTTTGACTTATTAATAAAATATAGATTATTTTTTCAATCACATCTGTATATTATATATATTTGTGATTAATTCATTGGGTTAACGGGTATCATAAATACATATTCTTAAGAGTTGAGAATTTGAGACATGTGTTATCATAATTAACTCATAAATTATTCTCGATCGTAGGATCATTACGAGGATGGTGATCGATCTAAGAGATTAGTGTATGATCACTTTTTTGGGATAGCTGAATTTTAAATTTATGGTATAGAGACAGTGAAGTAAAAGTATAGGTACTTGTTGAGAACAAGGATATCGAGTGTGATCAATTTTGAGTAGTCATAAAGAAGTCTACCATCTCATCAATGATTTGCTCGATGCTGCAGTTGCACGGCTAGTTCTCTAACCTAAGGTGTATTGGCAATTCACCTTGAGGGTGTTATAGTTTGACTACACCATAACTCGATTTTCTAGCCATTTAGAATTCTAAAGTGTATGTTAGCTATAGCATGTTTATAATAGAAATTGGATCGTACTAAGATGGGATCTATCAACCTTGATAGAGGAGTAGTCCTATGGTGATCGTGAGATTGAGTCCTAAAGTCTATAGCCATGGTAGTGTGAAATAATAGAAAGATTTTCTATTAGGATTTCACATCAGACTCGAATCAAATGATTCAATCATATGATAGGTATTGAGTTTGATGAGTCAATCTTAACCTAGATCCTATCGAAACTCATAATAGAAGAACCCAATCATATGATAACTGCATCGAGAGGTTCTTATTTAGTTCTAATGGATTGCCACCACATACTGCACAGTATCATTAGTAGATTATGGGATCAATTAAAATTATCTTAATATTTGATATTTTAATTAGATAAATCAGAAAGAGTTCTGATCCATCGAAAGGTGTTTTGATGATGTTAATGATGGAGATCATGACATGTCCCATTACCATATAAAAGTGAACCTATAGGATCACACAAATAAGGATTTAGATCTGATTATTTTCAATTAGACTCACATAGTCTGATTGATTTGGATTTGATCTAATTAGATTCAAAGAAATTATGCTAGTACATGATTGGACCTAATTTTCTTCTACATTGGATTTCTTGATTGGTTTGGACTCAGTCAAATTAGATTTGGTTTGTTTAGAAGCCCTATATGGGTTTGTCCTAAATAGATAGGACCTTTTGCTAATTTGATTAGGGCTATGTCCTAATCTCTTTTGAGGATAAGCATTAGGGGGTGCCAAGTATTGATGCCTCCTCATGTTGACCAAGTCTTCATGTGCCATGTGCTAGGGAGAGGGGGTGCATGCCCCCTAGAATTTTTTTAGGGACATGCGCCCCTAAATAAATGTTTCTTAGAGAGAGAATAAGAGGGTGCACACCCCATCCTGGTGTGCGCCCCTTATAGATAAAGATGAGGAGGTTGTTGGTTCATTTAAATTGTTTGAATGAGTCAACATGGAGTTTGAATGAATTCAAACTCTAGGGAGATTTTATCTGACGCCAACCACTCTTATTTGATAAGAGTGGCACACGCCTAGATGGCATTTTGTGCAATAAAATGCATGTAAAATTTAGATAGGGTGCCTAATGTTAATGGAGTGTCCTTCTGCTTTAAGAAATTTGATTTTGTCAAAATGCTTAAAGCCCTAGGACACTAGGTCTCAAATTTTCTATAAATAGAAGACTAGGCTAAAGAGTTTGGCCATGTGATCTGCCTACTACGAAGCCTTGCCACATTCTCTCCATGCCTCCTCCTTCTCTGGATCCTCTCTCTCCCTCCCTCTCTCCCACACCCAAGTGTTGGGCTGATCGTGACTTCGAGAGTCAAAATGCTATCCATGCAAGAAGAAGACGAAAGAGATTTCGAATCGTGTGTCGATCGGAGTACTGCTGGTGGAGGTCTGACCAAAGATAAAAGAAGAAAGTCTAGATCTGATTTTTGAAAATCAAATCAAACTAAGAAGAAGACCTTTGGATCTGAATCTAAGTGGATACCGATAGAGGTCCGAGGCGTGTGCGCAGTTGAAGGCGAAACCTCGAAAATTAAATTCAGATCATCACAGCGAGTAGACTATCTACCCGCAATAGGTGATATTTCTAATATCCATTACATGTTTTTCTAGGTTTATACAATCAGATCTAAGATCCTTTAGATCAGATCAGATTTGTAATTTTTTTTTCAAAAACCTGCTGCTTCAGATCCAATCCAATCGAAGCCGATCTATTTGAATCCTTCAACTAGGTATTAGAGCCAGGTTCTAGGTTCATAGAATTAGATTATGTAGATCTAGATTAGATTTTTGATGAGATCAAAAATAGAATTTAATTAAATTGCATAAGATATAATTTATGTTGATACTTGAGATGTATGCAAAGCATGATTAGATTAGATCTAGTCTCATATATGTGATATATGCTATAGATCTAGATCTGTTAGTAGTAGTAGAAAAATATTCTAATTGAGGTGGTCCTCTTGACCGTCCAGTCATAAGAGTAAGAAGGGCTTTAAAGATCCTCATTTTTTATTCGATGGGATGTTCTTATGGTGTGTAGGGATGCTGCATGATTATCCTTATGAAGAAGAAATCAAAACTTACTTTCTGCAAAATCCTAGATCCAAAAATCCTATGATCTTTTTCATGCTTTGTTATGTTGAACCCTATTATACTTAATTAAGAATTAAGTTATGAAATTGCTAGATCTAAAATTGAGAATTAAAGATCTAAGATACTTTCATAATATATAGGTTCAGGGTGTGGGTAGCTTGATTAGGTCTAGCTTGAGCGGTTGATCAAATTGATTCAAGAGGTGGTTAGGATGGGGTCAAGAGTGCTCAATTTGACCAGTCTAATAGTTAAAAGTTTGGTCAAGATCGATTAACAACCATGCATTATCGATCACTTCAAGATCTAATCTAGCTCTACGGTTCGAGCCCGGATTGTAGGCGAACCCGATCAGTTCTAATTCGTTAAATTTTGTCTAAAGTAAGTTCGAAAGATACGATCGGTGGTTTTTAATTGGGAGCTACACACCCATGATTCGTCTGAAGTGAGTTAATGGCATATCTCTCCAACCGATCTCATTTATCTGATCAATTGGGTTGATCCAATTTTATATTGAGTTGCCAACGAGTCAAGCTAACCAATGCCACTAGGTTAGTCATAATGGTTATGACTAGTTAACATTAAGACCTAAATTAAAATCTTTTTATAAAATATTAAGACTAGCAGTCTTCCATCATTGTAGTTGTGTAGATCCTTCTTGTGGTTGATTGTTCTTGGCTGGATACAATGGTTCAATTGCACTGGAAAGATGCAACCATAGCTATTAGGCATGGGATGCTATAGATTGGAGGAAGGGTAGGGCTTAATATTTCAAATACGATGAGGATCCCAATCATGAATCCATTTTGTTTAAATGGTGGGTCTGACTTAACTAAGAACTGGAGTAATATTTTGGACATGGTGAGCTTCATGCAGATCCTTATTGTTCCTTCTCAAAGTTCTGCAGCAACCCTAATAAGTCATGGTAGTTCACTATAGGCTTTATCATTCTAAAATGAGTAAGAAAAGGGAGGAAGAACTTAGGCAAAGAATTTAGGATTACATCCTTTTCGAGCTGCTCATGCAGAAAAAAACCCAGCTTACTCAGGCATTCAATCATCTTGATCATGTACAACACATGATCAATGACTGATGTCCCATCTCTCATATGACCATTGAAAATGGCACAACTAGTTTTGTGCCTTTCAACATCATCAGGCATGCCAAAGGAGTCATTCAACATTTGAAGTATCTTCTCGGACTGGATATTTTAAAATCTATGACTGAACTCATCATTTATTGTTGCCAACATAATGCACTGAATGATGGTGTGGTCATTGAGCTACTTTTGGTAAGTATCTCTCACCACCTTAATAGCATTCGGAGCTGGCTTCTTAGGTGCCGAATCAGTCAATACATATAAGATCCATTCAGGCTTTAGAATGATCTTTAACTTTTGATACCAGCTATCAAAGTTGGATCCCATGAGTTTGTCTTATCCAATAATGATCAGAGCGATAGGGTAGTGGCCATTTTTACACAAAAAAAAAATCATAGATCTAATTAGTATATAAATTATTTACTCTAAAGACTTGAACTTTAGTCTAAAGATTTTCTCACTATTTTGTTCGAATTGACAGCCTCTACCTCTAATTTAAAAAATTATTTCTAATTTTTTAGTGGGTACTAGAATCCATACAAACTACACACAAGCTCAACTTTGGTTGGTTAATCCGTGTGCACCTATGAATAGGTTCATAACCAATTATTTCACCAAACAACTTTCAGTAATTTAATTTTTGTCCCAAAATTCTAATTAGTAGGCTTTGTTCTTCACTAAAAAGATCTAGTTAGGTCTAACCATTAATATGACCATATTTAGTGCATCAGACCAATAAATGATCAGGTCCGACTTTGGCCGGCCAACCTAACAACCATTAGAAAGATATAACCAAATTATCATATGATGATTGATAATTTTATTAGTCAATAAGCACCAGATCTTTGGACCTTCAATGATTATTAAACTAATGGATCCATTATTACTCAACTTAATGGAAGGCTATGACTTAGTTATCACCATAACTTTATCATTTTAAAGATCTAATAATTTTAGAAGATTTTATTAACTGATTTTAAGAAAAATTAACCAGCCAATTTGGATCCTTCTACTAACTTCACCAAGTCAGATAAAAAAAGATCTAATTAAAATTGGCATTAGGAGCACCTAAATCAGTCAAACTGATTTACCTAATTGATATGGGTGATCCTAAATTACCAAGTGGTCTAATCAAAATCTAATTCACCAGGATGATTAGGTAAGTGAGATCAGTGGAAGGAATATGCCATTAACTCATCAAAGATCGAATCAGTACGAGTAGCTTCCAATTAAAAATCATTGGTCTGAGCTGTCAGATTTATCTTAGATACCATATGGTTCATTAGTTTCAATTTGACCAACTTAGCAATTTTAGGTTCGACCGCGTAGCCTGAATCAAGTTCGTTTGGTTCTCATTAAAGACATGGGCTTGACCAACTATAACTATTATAATTTGATCTAAAGAATCCTTAATCAAATCTAAATCAATATTTTATTAGATTTGATCAATTACTCTAATTTAGTCTATTCTTTAACTAACCTTAGGTTTAACCCAATTAATGGACCTAATTCGACTAACTCAATAACCCACATTTTATGATCAACGATTTAGGATCTTTAATTCATAATTCTAGATCCTAATTCATTATTCTTAATTCTCAATTAAATTTTAGGTTAAGGGTTGGGGTTCGGCATTCAAAAATATTTTTAAAATTTTGAAAGATTCTTTACATCCTAGCACTATTTCACTAAATAGATCGATTTATTTCAAAAATGGATCGACTTATTTCATAAACAAGAACTAGATGCAAGTTTAATCACATAAAATTAGCCAATTATGACATTCAGCCAACTTCTCAGTCGGGCTGGCTTGGATCCCATTTGAGCTGGCTCGAGTAGAAGTCAAGTTGGCTCAATTTTTGAGACAATCAGCTTGGGTAGAATGCCCGAAGGCCATCTTTTTAGTCAGGCAGGTTTGGATCCCATCCGAGTTGGCCTGAATCTAAGCGAACTGGTCTGGTTCATGATCGAGCCGGCTGGTTCATTATTTCAGAAATCGTATCATAGTCGGCATGCTAATTGAACTGGCTCAATTTTTGAGAGGGCTAGCTTGATCGACGAACAGAACCTTTTTAAGATCCTGTTCAGGTTTAATCTAAAACTATACACTTTACATAAAAATCATAAAATTATTTAGATCTAATCTAAACACTAATTCATAATAAAATTCAGATTAAATCCTTTAAACACATCATAAAAAATTATTATATCTAATCTAAAGTTTTTATGATCAATTTTATAGATCGCATTGTACCAGGATAATTTTTTCACTGTAAGGGGTAAATCTTACAGCAGGATAACCTACAGTCCGTGTGATCATCATTTTTATTTTTTAGATTAGATTATTATTTAGATCTAATCTAAAAATAATCTAAACCATGCATATATAATACATCAAAGAACTTGCTGCTCTAATACCAATTGAAAGAAGCATGCAGGATTTTTAGCTCTACTTTCAAAAATTTTTTTGATAAATGCACAGTAGATAATATTATTAATCATATTAATAATAAAAAACTATAGATCTAATTTGAAAACCCTACATGCTATAGGATCTAATATATTATATATGCATGCATATCTGAAAATAAAAATAAAATCAATTGTAAAACTATTTTACTGCTCTACATGTTCAGAACACGTTATCTTTTTATGGATAGAAGAACACTACAATCTGATCTCTTCTATATTGATCTAAACACTGTGATGTAGCCACATATGCATCTGGCCTCCATCGGTAATCCACATGAGGCCCTAATCCCAATCAGTTCCTCTCGAGTGCTAGCTCTGCAGAAATCTTCAATAGCTGATTTAGATTAAACTTTTTTAATCTTCTTCACCGGGTCTTCGGATGTGCCGGATCCCAATAAATGTAGATGAGAAGTTGAGAAGGTTCTCCACCAGGATCTATGAAGTCACGACCCTCATAACTTACAAATCTAAATCCCAAACCATAGATAGATTCTAGGGTATGCTCTCACCCAAATCTTTGCGCTAAGATTTTACTTTTTTTCATGCGTGTAGATAAGGGACTTTCTCTTCTCTCCTTTCGATGTTTCTCTCTTCTCTTTTCCTCTCTTTCACACATCCATAAAATCCAGCATCTTATAGAAGTGCACAAAATATGGGAGGCGCGAGGGGTTGGCTCAGATCAAGTGGTTATCCATTCAAATTTAAATCCAATTCGAATTCAATTGATAACCAGATCAAATCAATCTATAAGGTGCATGAGAAAGGAGAACGCATACCCTTCCTTGCATGAAAAAACTTACAAGAAACATCTTTCTCATGGAGAAAGGATGGCGTAAATCAAAGGATGATGTGGCACATAGGAAGACTAGTCAAACTAGTCTTACATTAGTCGTCCAATTGAACCAATCCAATCTAAATTGGTTAGGCCCAATTAGACTAGATTAAATCCAACTTATTTAGGCTTAATTAGGATTAGTTAAATCCTAATCAAATTAAAAATTAATCAAGCCAAATCTTTGATCAAATCAGGGATTAAACCTCCTTGACATTTAGATCATCTTATAACCTAATCGGATCAAATCCAAATAAATCCAATTCAATTGGTCTTGATCCAAAAATAATCTCAATCAAATTGAGTTAATTAATGATCAAATCATTAATTAAACTTCTCTTGATCAGCTATTAGATCGGATAGGAATCTCTAGTTTGTGTGACCTCGCAGGTTTGAATCTAAGCCGATAGCATAGAAATCAATTTTTTATACCAATCAAAGTGACCATTTAGTAATGGTACCCAATATTCAGATAGGCTAAATAGTGCAATAGTAATATTTAGAACCTATATGAATATGGTTACTGCATAATTCATTCCTTTAACCTCTATGCATAGGATGACTCAGGGTTAAACTATCAACCCTAGAAGATACATCTAAATTGTATCTCAAAGTAATTAGTCCTGTGATCCCTCACTAAGACTACCCTAGCTAAGGCTTTGCTAAATTGAAATATAATTGAACATAGCTCCTCGGTTCAGGAGTGGTCAATCTCATCTTGACTCACACACTGATTTTTCAAGTACTTAACTATATCCAGAAATCTTTCATCACTAAATTAAAAATTTAGGTAGTCCAACACCAAAGCATAGTGAGTTACTTGAAAGTGACCATGGTATTGATCCAAAGATTGATTTTGATGATGATAAAGAGTTTTGAGTATAAGTTATAAAATCTAACTATGCTCATGAGGATGTGTAGTTTCAAAATTTCAAGTACACATAAATTTTCAAGTATTTTTTGATATTTTAATGAAAGTTAAATTAAGTCAAAAAGATAAATTTAGTCTATAAATTAATTTGGAGAAGAAAGAATCACAAACAGTCTTCAACATGCATGGCATGCAAATTGGACCGACCCAGTCCAAAACTGAGCCAACCTAGTCTCAATGGAAATAGAAGATCTTTTGAAAGAAATAAATTTTTGGCTAAAGAAAAGAATGCACTTTTTAAATCTAAAAAATCTTTAGTTGAAGAAAATATTAAGTTGAAAGAGGAATTCAAAAAATCAAAATTTTACATTGAAGAGAAAGAAAAATTGTTAGAAAAAAAGAAATCTCTTATAGAAGAAAATAAAAAACTGAGAAAAGAGATTGAAAACTTGAAGCCCATTCTTGAAAAAATTACAATTAGATCTTAAAAGCTTTAGACAATTTTAGATAATCAAAAGACCATTTTTGATAAAGCAGGAATTGATTATAATTTATTAAGAAAATAAAAATTTATCAAAAATATGTTTAGTAAAGTTTCATTTGAAAATCATTCAATTACATATTTTAAATGTAACAAAGTAGGCCATAAAATTTCTGAATGTAATGTTAAGAAAATTGGTCATGCTTTAGTTAAGCAAATATGGGTTTCAAAAGGAATCATAAGCTCTAACCTCAATGGACCCAAGATGGCTTAGGTATCAAAAGCTAGAAAATAATTTTGCAGATTTTCCAAACATCTAATGAACCAGAAGGAGCTAATTATTATGGATGGATGGCTTGAACTTGAGAAAATGGATGATGATGTTTGGTAAAAGAAAAACATCTCTCTCATCATACCATTATTAACTACTATAACTATAGAGTATATTTGACTGATTTTGATGAGTTATCACTGCTTACAATGATCATACTTTATGATTTGAATGTTTGGATATATTGATTTTACTTTAATTTCTAAAATCTATATCTTCTTATCTATGTATCATGTTGATTGTTATAAGCATAAGTTTTACTTTAAATTCAGCAAACTCCTCTAACTCCTCATATCATGTTATCATTTGGAAGACTTAAAATGAAATAAACATGATTGTATATGGATTTATATTTTTGTGTATGAGGAGAAGTGCCATTAGATTTATATTGTTCAAAAATCTAACTAAAATATATTTTTAGAAACTAGCCAAGTTTGATTTAAATTTAAAATGATAAAAAATATTATTTTATCTTAATTCGATATAAATTTTTGATTCTTTCAAAAAGAGAAAAAGAAATTATGAAATCTAAATTCAAGTTAAATGATAAAAAGGGAGAGAAAATTTGGTAAATGGAGAAAGTGAATTTAACATATTACTCCAAATCTTGTGATATTTTTCATAATATGATATAAATTTGGTTACAAGAAACAAAATTCATTAAGGATAAGAAATGAAATTAAGAAATTTGGCATATAGTAAGGGAGAGAAAATTTTGAATAAAATTTGAACTTAATTAATTATAATATTAAGGGGGAGCTTACTGATTTTGGGTTGTTAAAGAAAAATTTACTTTGTTGATTTTATTGATTACCTTCTTTTGAGTTGTTCTTTTTGATGTTGTCAAAAAGGGGGAAAGTTATTGTTGAGTATATGCTTGAGCTTAACTAGAATGAAGTATGTTCTTATTGTTTAGTGGTATTAGAGCAGGTGCTCTGTTATTGATTGTTGACCTAACGATCAAGAGCTAAAGATATTGGTAACTCAAAATAAATTTTTTTTTTAATGAAGGCCATTCCATAGATAGACTCCTATTTTTTAATATCTCAAATTTTACCTATTGAAAAGCTAGAATGAAAATATTCATACAAGCACATGACTATAATTTATGAAAAATTATTGTTGATGGCTCACACACCCATAATGCATTGATCAAGCATGATAAAGAGATTGCCCAACTAAATGCCACATGCTTTATTGCTCTTTAGATATTAATGAGTTTAATATAATCTTTTCATGCATTTCAGCAAATCAAATATGGAAGAAATTGAAAATGTCTTTTAGGAGAGCAAATCAAAAAGAGGCATCAAGCTCCCAAGAAGAAAAGGAAGCTCACAACAATCTATGCCTCATGGCTTATGAGGATGAAAAGAAGAAGAAGAAGAAAAAATAAAAGAAAAAGAAAGCATTAATTAAGGGGGAGCAAAGCAAAGAAAAGAGAAATGAGAAAAAGAAAGAATGTGTTACAAATCTTTGCCTCATGGTCAATAAAGATGAGGTAAATTTTAAGAATTCTTCTCAATTTACATTTGATGAATTATATGAAGTCTTTAATAATTTAATGAATGAATACAAAAATTTAAGGCTAAAAAATAAAGAGCTTAAAAGATCAAATCTTCTTTTAGATAATGAAAAGAATAATCTTTTGAGTGAAAAAGGAAGATCAAGAGATTTTAAAGTAAAATTATTTTGGATTTAAGAGGTTTTCATTGCACATCAAAAAGAGAAAAAAAAGAGAAAAACTAAGCTTTGATTTCAGAGGGCATTCAAGAGTTATCTTCCATAGCATTTGAAGCAACCTCTCAGCATCATTTGAAGAGAAGTGAAGCTTCAAAAGAGCATATATTCAACCACTTCTTTGAGCTTCAAAAAGAGTTCTTTTTCTTTTTGTTTTTATGCTGAATTTTTATACTTGTACTTTTGTTTCTTTACAAGTTTCTTTATGAGAAAGAAACTTGGAGTGTAGTTGGTCCAAGTCAAAAATTGGATAGTGTAAAGGTTGTGGTTGGTGCTCTAAGATTAAAATCAATCAGGTTGATAGTGAACTCAAGAAAACTATCGATGTAAGATTGTGGTTAATACTCCTACGTTAAAATCAATCGGATTGATAGTGAATCCAAGAAAACTATCGATGTTGGGTTGTGGTTGGTGAGTCCGACAAAATTAACTAGATTTATTTGTGATCTCAGGTTAAAACAAATGCACTATAATCTAAGGATTATAGTAAAATTTTCAACGAGTACTTAGAGAGTGGACGTAGGTGCGAGGTTACACCAAACCACTATAAAATCTATATGTTTGTATTATAGTTTTGCTTTCTTTGCTTTTTTTATTTGCTTTATATATTTGCATTATCTAGTTGCTTCTAATTTCGCTACCACACCTTACTTATTCACCACAACCATTCAAGTTCTTTTAATTAGAAGCACATATTAGCATTAGAGTTTAAATTGGCCAAAATTTTTTAGAAACTCAATTCACCCCCCCCCCTCCCCCAGGGTAGCTATCCTTGGGTAACACGTGGTGATCTCAAGTCGGAGGGACACTTATACCTATATTCCATCAGAGCAATTCTTGATAGTAGAAAAGCTCTAGAGTCGGTCATGTTCAGTGCAAATGTACCTCTATATCTTACTTGCATGCCATACCAGTATCTCTGCACTCCTTGATTAAGAGGACAACCAACCTATGTGGCACACAACGACCTATACTCGATAGACGTTATCATCCTTGGTAACAATGTATCATTTGATCATGAACATATTTAAGAACTAAATAATAAATCCTTCTTTATCGATTCTAAATAGTCCTAAGAACTTCTTCACAATAGACAGGAGTTCATTAGAAGATGAAAAATTTATGATGAAAAAATTAGAATAATTTTTATTTATTAATAATTTATATATAATTACATAAAATAGCTCAATCGCCAATAGATTGATAATTGACTTTAGGACACTATTCCCAATAGACCTCCCCCCTCTCTCCTAGCCTGTCCGATCATTGATTAGAGAGTATCTCATAAGAAGTGGTTGGACGATGATAATAAGATTAGGTGTTACATGTTGGCATTGAAGGAAAATCCTAATTTTTCGATCCAGGTTCGTCCAGATCTGATTAGATCAAGAGATATATTTCAAAAATTTTCTCTTGATCTCAATCAGATCTTGATAAGTTTTAGATCTGATTATTATTATTTTAATAAATAAAATAAAATAAGATAAATTAAATCAAATTTAATTTACCTGATTTGGGTAATCCTATTACCCTGTAGATGATCCTGATTGCAGCGGAAGGTTCTGAATCTAGCCACGCAAGCGCCTGGCCTCTACCGGTATCCACTCGGGTTGGATCTGGAGATCCTCTTCTTCTCTATCACACCTCCAAAAATTAGATCTGGATCTGATCTGGAGGATCTTCAAAACTCTTTTGAAGATCTGCGGTCGTCCTTTTGCAGCAGCGCAGCCTTCTTGCTTTTGATCGCCTTTCCTTGATCTGAATCGCACCAACCAAAGTCCAAAACACCTTTTGGACGTAGAGAGCAAGGGGAGAAGAGACTATGGTGTGGAGAAGGAAGGGAGAGGCAGCCTTGGGGCGTGTCTAATAGCATTCACTTTCACTTGGAATTAGGGTTGGGCGCAGGGTCTTATTTATAGACCTCTTGTGATCCAACTCCTCTTCCTCTCAACCAATCACAACCCTTTGTGAAATCAGATCTAAATCTGATTGGTTGAAATAGAGACCCCTGGATTCCTCCTTAGAGGGCGCCTAAGATCAGTCAAACTAGATTCTTAGTAGAACTCTGATTGGAATCCAAAAGGGAGGTGGAGTCCTTGTCCAACAAGGACTCCTAGGCGCCTCCTACTTGGGCTCACGCCACCCTTGGCGTGCGCCCTTCTCCTTGCCAGGTTCTGGCAGGGGGACAGGCCCCCACCAGCTCTCCAATAGGTGCATGACATGTGGTCAAAAGTCAAAGGGTCAATGGTCAATGTTTGACCAGTCAAAGGTAGACTTTTGACCAAAGTCAAAGAACAAGAAATGGCAGGTGACCAAAAATGGCAGGTAATGTCTTACAAATAAGACAACCTATTCTGACTTGGACAACCTCCAGTCAGACCATATGAAGGCCTCTGATTGAGCACAAACTCCTTTGGCTCAGTCAGGACAACTTATTTATGATAGTAAAAGAAGAACGTTAGGTTCAATCGAGTGCTAGCACGATTTCCTTGAACCTAATTGAATCTCATTCAGATCAATTGAACTAGATCAGTTCAATTGATGATCACCAGATTCAAACCCTTGTTTGTGTGACCCAGTTAGGTTCAGTTCTGTATGGTAATGGGATATGTCATGATCTCTATCATAGACATCATCGAAACTCCTTTCGATGGATCAGAACTCTTCTGATTCGAACAGCTAGAATGATCGATCATCTAAATCATTCTAATTGCTCCCAAAATCCACCAGTGACACCTAGCAGTATATGGTGGCAACCCATCAGAGCTGAATACGAACCTCTTGGTGCAGCTACCTGTGTGATTCAGTTCTTCTATCTTGAGCCCCGATCAGATTAGGGTTAAGGTGAACTCGTCAAACCCTAGTCTCTGTCATATGATGTAATCATTCGATTCGAGTCCAATGTGAAAATCTAAATAGAAACTCTTTCTATTATTTCACTCTACCATGGCCATGGATTTCTGGACTTGATTCTCATGATCATCATAGGGCTACTCCTCTACCACCGAGGTAGATAGATTCCATCTTGATGCAATCCAGTTCCTACAATGAACATGTCACAACCAACATACACCTCAGGGTTCCATATGGCTAGGAGACCGAGTAATGGTGTAGTCAAACTATAACACCCTCAAGGTGAACTGCCGATGCATCTCAGGTCAAAGAACCAGACACACTACTGCAGCATCGAGTCAGTCATTGACGAGAAGGTAGACTTCCTAATGACTACTCAAGGTGGTCACGCTCAGTGCCCTCGTTCTCTAACGAGTACCTGTACTCTCGCTCCGGTGTCTCCACACCGTAGACTCAAGACTCATCTACTAAAGAAAAGCGATCGTACACCAACCTTCCGGATCAATCACCATCCTCGTGATGATCCTATGGTCGGAAGCTGTTTATGAGTTAATAATGATTATTCATGTCTTAAATTTTCAACTCTTGAAAATATGAATTATCATTACCATTAACTCAAAGGATGTATCACAGACACTAAATACACAGGTGTGATAGAAAATAACCCATTTAATTAATTATAGTCAAAATTATAATTTTGCCCCTAGAAGTGTATTACAAGTGTCAGCCAATTCTGGCTTCTAGGGCACATATATCTAACAGGCATTGATATCAAATGAGTTACAACACCAAGATGAGGACATGAAGACTGCCAATTAGATGCTGGCTCACCTACAAGAGTTATATGCTGAGCAGAGCCGCAAAGCATGCTATGAAGTATCTAAGCGACTCTTTGAGGCACAAATGCATGATGGATGGTTGGTCCATGATCATTGCTTATCAATGATCAAGGACTTAGAAGAACTTGAGAAGTTCGACATGTCCATGAACAAGGACTTGTAGATTGATCTGATTTTGTAGTCTTTAACTGATTCATATGGGTAGTTTATTGTAAACTTTCATATGAATAAGATCCAGTGTACCCTGGTTGAGTTGATGAATATGCTGGTGACTACTAAGGGCACCTTGAAGTGTTTAAGAGACTCAGTGCTTACTATGGAGTAGACTTTTTTCAAAAGAAAATCCTCTAAAAAGAAAAAGAAGTTCCTGAAGAAGTAGAAGATTGAGAGAAAAAAGAAGGAGAAGAAGGAAGAGCCGAAGAAGAAGGCTGTGGAGAAAGAAAAGTATTTTCATTGCAACTTCGATGGCTATTGGAAGCAGAACTGCCCTACTTACCTAACAAGCCTAAAGAACAAGAGGAAAGGAGGACTTACTGAAGTTATGCTCGTCATTGAGATTAACCTAACCATTTCTTTAGCATCCAGTTGGGTGCTTGACTTTGGATCTAGTGCTTATCTATGAATTTCTTTATAGGATCTTGAGGATAGCAAAAGACTGAGAGATGGCGAGATGATCCTATACGTCAAGAATGGAGCAAAGGTTGCTGATGTGGTCGTGGAAATGTACCCTCTATAATTACCATTTGAGAGCATCTTAAAACTTAGGGACTATTATTATGTACCTACTACGAGCAGAAATCTAATTTCTATCTCCTATTTGACACAGGAAGGATATGTAATTAGTTTTCATAAGAACCATTGTATTATTCTTTTTAAAAATAATAAAACTAAAAGTGGTTTTCTTATTAACGATCTCTATCAGTTGCACATTGATGTATCTATAAATTATATTGAGAAAAGTATAAATGCCATAGAAACTAAATGACCTAAAGATAGTATAAATGAAAAATACTTGTAGCACCTAAGGCTAGGTCATATAGCAAAAGACAGGATTAACAAATTGGAGAAATCCAAACTAATCGATCCATTGACTTTTGAGTCATATCCAATTTATAAATCATGCTTTCAAGATAAAATGACCAAGCTACCCTTTGTGGGACATGGGGAAAGGACCATAGAGTTATTTGCTATAGTGCATATAGATATTTGCAGCCCATTCGATGTGCCGGTCAGAGGTGATTTTGTTTACTTCATTATCTTTACTGATGATTTTTCTCGATATGGATATATGTACCTTATGCATTACAAGTCTGAGGCCTTTGAAAATTTTTAAAAAATTCAGACATGAAGTGAAAAAATAAACTAGAAAGCCCATTAAGGTTCTTCAATCAAATCGAGGAAGTGAATATCTTAATAGAAAATTTTTGAACTATCTCAAGAAATATGGCATAGTCTCACAATGGACTTTATGAGACTATACCTAGAATGCCCCAACTTAATGAGATTTTAGAATGAAAAAATTAGATCCTATTAGATATGGTCCATTCCATGATAAGCTTCATAGATCTTTCCAATTTTCTTTGGAGACTTGATCTTTTAATGGCCATTTATGTACTAAATATGGTTCCTTCTAAAATTGCTCCTATCACACAATATGAGATGTGGCATGGTAAGAAATCGAATCTGAGTCATCTCAAGATTTGGGATTGTTTGGCTCATATCAAAAGATAACAGACGGATAAGTTAGAATCTAGATTTCTTAGAGCTCAATTTATCGAATATCCTAAGAAGTCTTTAGAATATTACTTCTATCTTCTAGAAGACCACAACGTGATTGTGAGTCGAGATGCAATCTTTTTAAAAAAATAGTTTATTCAAGATGGTGACATGAGAAGATAGATTAGGCTCGATAAAAAAGTCTCTGAAGAGCAACGAGCTAAGGAACCTGAGGAACTAGGTTAGTCTAAGCAAATCCACATACTTCCTTCTCCACCTCGTAAGTCAAATAGGATTTTTCATCCTCCTGAGAGATACTTAGATATTATTTCAGAGAATGTAGAGAAAATATTTCTCACCAAAATTGGGATACATGGAGATAATCCCAAAATCTATGATGAGGCGATATCAGATATCGACTCCAAAAATGGCAAAAGGCAATAAAGTCAAAAATTAACTCAATGCGCTCGAACCAAGTCTGGACCTTGGTAGATCCACCTAAGGTATTATATCTTTTGGGTGTAAATGAATCTTCAAGAAAAAGATTGGTGCAGATAAAAATATAGAGATGTTAAAAGCCAAGTTATTTGTGAAAGAATATAGTCAGCACGAAGGTATTGACCATCAAGATACCTTCTTGCTAGTGGTCATGCTTAAATCCATCTACACACTACTTGCAGTTGCAGCATATTTTGATTATGAAATATAACAAATGAATATGAAAATAATATTCTTAAATGGATATCTTGAGAAAGATATCTATATGGAACAGCTACTTGGTTTCACCTTCAATGATAGTGATCACAAGGTTCACAAGCTGCAAAGGTCCATCTATAGACTTAAGCAAGCATCTCAGAGCTGAAATCCTCATTTTAATGATGTGATCAAATTATTTGATTTCATCAAAAATAAGGAGTGCTGTGTGTTCAAGAAGGACAGTGGGAGCGCTATTATCTTCCTCATATTGTACATGGATAACATTGTCCTAATTGGGGATGATATTTTCATATTAACCTTGGTCAAAGTTTGATTGTCTAAGAAGTTTTCTATGAAAAACCTAGAAGAAGTATCCTTTATTTTGGGGATCAAGATCTATAGAGATAGATCAAGGAAGATCCTAGGTTTGTTACAGAAGATGTACATTGAGGAGGTGCTGAAGAGGTTCAGCATGAAGAACTCTAAGAGGGGTCATGTGCCCTTTAGACATGGTATTCATCTCTCCAAGAAGATGTGCCCCAACACATGGAAAGAGATTGAATGCATGAGCAAGATCCCTTATGCTTCAGCAATAGGGAGCCTTATGTATGCCATACTTTGTACATGACCTGATATCACTCATGCTATGAGTATCACAAGCAGGTATCAATTGAATTCAGATGAAGAGCACCGAACTTCAGTAAAATATATCCTTAAGTACTTAAGAAGGACAAAGAATATATTTCTGATCTTTAGTAATGGAGAACTCTAGGTGCAGGGATATATAGATTTAGATTTTATATCTGATATTGATGATCGAAGGTCAACATCAGAAAGTCTGTTCTTGTATAATGATGGCATTATGAGCTGGAAGAGTTTCAAGTAGATAGTGATAGCGGACTCCACCATGAAAATAGAGTACATTGGTGCCTCAAAAGCTACGAGAGAGGCATTCTGGATCAAAAAAATTATTACAGAGCTTAGAGTGATGCCATCTGATACTGTTCCTCTATACTGCAACAACAATGACACTATAGCTCTAACTAAGGAGCCGAGGTCTCTTTAGAAATCCAAGCACATCGAGCGGTGGTTCCACCTCATTCATGATTCCTCGAGAAGGAATACATCAAGGTGAAAAGAGTCAATACCACAGACAATGCGATTGATCCACTAACGAAGCCTCTAAGCCAATAAAAGATTGAAATCTATCTTAAGAAAATGGGACTTAGATTTATAGCCAATTAGCTTTAGATCAAGTGAAAGTTTATTAGATGTATGCCCTAGAAGATATATTAACCAATACTTGTAATACATTCTAAGGGCATAATTTATAATTTTAACTTATTAATAGAATTTAGATTATTCTTTCAATCATATTTATGTATTATGTATCTATGATTCATCCATTGAGTTAACGAGTATGATAACACATGTTCTGAAGAGTTAAGAATTTAAGACATGTGTTATCATAATTAACTCATAAACTGCTCCTGATCATAGGATTATCATAAGGATGATGATCGATCCAGAAGATTGGTGTATGATTGCTTCTTTAGGATAGATGAGTCTTGAATCTACAACATGAAGACACCAGAGAAAAAGTATAGGTGCTTGTTAAAAATAAGGGTACTGAGCATAAACAACTTCGAGTAGTCATAAAGAAGTCTACCTTCTCGTCGATGACTTGCTCGATGCTATAGTTATGTATCTGGTTCTCTAACCTGAGGTGCATCGATAGTTTATCTTGAGGGTGTTATAGTTTGACTATATCATTACTTAATTTTTTAGCCATTTGGAATTCCGAGGTATATGTTGGCTATAACATGTTCATTATAGAAATTAGATTGTTCTAAGATGGGATCTATCAACCTCAATAGAGAAGTAGTCCTATGGTAATCATAAGATTGAGTTCTAAAGTCCATGACCATGGCAGTGTGAAATAATAGAAAGAGTTTCTATTAAGGTTTCACATTAAACTCAAATTGAATGATTCAATCATATGATAGGTATTGGGTTTGACTAGACAACCTTAACCTAGATCCTATCGAGACTCATGATGGAAGAATTCAATCACACGATACTATACTAAAAAGTTCTTATTCAGTTCTGATGGATTGCCATCACATATTGCTAGGTGTCGCTAGTACATTATGAAACTAATTAGAATTATCTTGATGATTGATAATTCTAATTAGGTGAATCAAAAAAATTCTAATCCATTGAAAGATGTTTCAATGATGTCGATGATAGAGATTACGACATATCCCATTATCATATAGAATTGAACCTGTGGGGTCACACAAACAAGAATTTGGATTTGATTATTTTTAATTAGACTCACGTAGTCTGACTGATTTGGATTTGATCTAATTAGATATAAAGAAATTATGCTAGCACACGATTGGACCTAATTTTCTCATGCATTGAATTTTTTGATTGGTTTGGACTTAGTGAAATTGGATTTGGCTTATCTAGAAGCCCTGTATGGGTTTGTCCTAAATAGATAGGACGTTATCCAAATTTGATTAGGGCTATGTCCTAATCTCTTTAAGGATAAGCATGAGAGGGCACTATGTTTTGGCACCTCCACATGTTGACCAGGTCTTCATGCACCAGGGAGAGGGGTGCACGCCCCCTAGAATTTCTCTAGGGGCATGTGCCTCTAGTTAAATATTTCTTAGAGAGAGAATAAGAGGGCGGATGCCCCATCCTGGTGTGTGGCCCTTATAGATAAAGATGAGGAGGTTGTTGGTTCATTTAAATTTTTTGAATGATTCAACATATAGTTTGAATTAATTCAAACTCAAGGAAGATTTTATCTGGCACCAACCACTCTTATCTGATAAGAGTGGCACATGCCTAGATGGCATTTTTGTGTGACAAACTACATGTAAAATTCAAATGGGATGCCTAATGTTAGTGGAGAGTCCTTTTACTTTAAGCAATTTAATTTGGTCAAATGCTTAAACTCCTAGGACTCTAGGTCTTCAATTTTTCTATAAATAGGAGACTAAGCCAAAGGGTTTGGCCATTTGATTTGCCCACTATGAAGCTCTGCCACATTCTCTCCATGCCTCCTCATTCAATAGATCCTCTCTCTCCCTCCCTCTCTTCTACACCTAAGTGTTGAGCTGATTATGACTTCGAGAGTCAAAGTGCTGTTCGTACAAGAAGAAGACAAAGAAGATTCCAATTGTGTGTCTATCGGAGTATTGCCAAAGATCTTATTAAAAGAAAAGGAAGGAAGTCCAAATCTGATTTTTAGAAATTAGATCAAACAAGAAGAAGACCTCCAAATCTGATCCAAGTGGATATCGATAGAGTTGGAAGCATGCACAGCTGAAGGCGAACCTCAAAATCAAATTTAGATCATCGCAGCGAGTAGATTGTCTACCCACAATAGGTGGTATTTCTAATATCCATTGCATATTTTTCTAGGTTTATATAATCAGATCTAAGAACCCTTAGATCAGATCGGATTTATAACTTTTTTTTTAAATTATGCTGCTTCAGATCCAATCTGATCGAGCCGATCTATTTGAACCTTCATGGGTACGGGTGTTCCGAAAGTTCTAAGGGGGTAGTGTTGGAGGGCTTGGACATGGCTTTTTTGGCATCAATGCTGATCTTTAGAATAGAATAGATTATAGAGTTAGAACGAAAGAGAGTGCCAAGGAAGGGATGGGGTTTCAGGAAGTATTGTTAATAATAAATATTAATAATAAATGTGCCTTCCTGGTGGCACAATAAAAGTCATTTGAGAAGTCGAGTTGGCAATATTACAATACCCCTCCATAGAGTATTGTTTTATATATATATATATATAGTTGATAGCTTATTAAAAAAATATTTGATTTTAATTTTCAATATCATATGTATGATATGATATGATGTATAATTGATTGCTCATAAAAAAAAAATTGATTTTAATTTTCAATAATGTCCTTTTCATGTATTTGTCTTTGGCCCATTATTGCTCCTTAAAAATCCCTCACTCCCCTCCATCTTCTTCCCCTTCTCTGTATTTTCTCCTCCCCATGATGCTGACATGAACTCCTAGGATCACCACGGCTCGGGCTTTTAGAACACAGTGATGTCTGGCCAGTAGAAAGATTAAATAGATTAAATGGGTTAAAGAGGTTATTTGACTCAATGCAACCTAAACATAATGGATTATAATAAATGAAAGATTTTAATTATTGCACATTAGAAATGAATTTTAATGATGCTTGAGTACATTAATAAGGACATCATTAACATCTATTACTAATAAATCTTGATGATGGTACATTGGTGGTTGATGGATAACCATTAACTCTCCATTTTAAATATATGTAATAATAGAATAAATATTAAAAAGAAAGAAAGAAAGATTGGTTGCCTAAAATCTTTCCACCATGTGTAGGTGTGCATGCCATGTAATCAACAATCATGAAAGGCTTTAGAGGAATGGTTGATGGAAAGCAAGCAGGGTTTCTAGCTCTACTTTCAAATTTTTTTCAAAAATTAATTATAGTAAAAATAAAAATTAATCTAATTAATTTATAAAGAACTATAGATCCGATCTACAAACTCTATATTACCAGAATCTAATATGATATACATGCTTGCTTTGAAATTTGAAAATAAAATAGCTGTAGGTAGTAAAATAATTTTACTAATCTATGTGTTCAGAACATGTTACCTTGCATGGATAGACGAACTCCACAATCGAATCACCACCATTCTAATCACTAGGTAGATTTGATCATTGCGATGCAGCCACACATGCATTTGGCCTCCATGGATGGTCCAATGAGATTCTGATCCCGATTGGCTCCTCCCGAGTGCTAGCTCGATGAAGAACGCTCCTGATAGCTAGATCTGATCAAATAATTTTGATCTCACTCCATCAAAACTTTGGATACTCTAGATTAGTAGGATGGGCAGAAGAGAGGATGAGAAAGTACTCAAAAAAATTTTATGAAGATCTGACACTCAAATCTTATGAAATCATAATAGAAACCCTAGATCAAGATCTAGAGCAGCATAGCACTCAAACCTTAGCGCCTAGTTTTCTCTCCCAATTTTTCTTCTAAAATTTTTTTCTTATTTTTTTCAGGTTATGGAAGTGCTCATGAACTAGAGGAGAGGTGTCTTAAAAGAAATCTTTCCCAGAAAAAATTTCAGGAATTTTATATAAAGCAAACAAGTCAACGTGACATGTGGAAGAGTTGGGATGAAGTGGTTTGCTATTTGAATTCAAATCCCATTTGAATTCAAATTGCAATCAGATCAAACCCATCCATTTAGGATGTGAGAAGGGAGTGTGAAAGCCTTCTTTTGCATGGAAAAAAAATTCTCAAGAACATCTTTCTCATGCACAAGAAAATGGCGCAAAGAGGGTGAGGTGGCACATGGAAGACTAGGTCAAACTAGTCTCATAATTATTCATCTAATTGAACCAACCCAATCTAAATTGGTTGGCCCAATTAGATCAAATTAAACTAAACTTATTTATGCTTGATTAGGCTTAGTTAAATCTTAATCAAATCAAAAATTAAATGTCATACTTCCTCGGTGATTATGTCATCTCATAACCTAATCGGGTCAAACCCAACTGAACCTAATTCAATTGGACTTGATCCAAAAATAATTACTCAATAAAATTAAGTTAATTAGTGATCAAATCACTAATTAAACCTCTCATAAATATAGAGTCCAAATTTAGTGGGTATCCAGATAATAGAGTCCCATCAAAATGAAACTCTTAATGGAAGAGTCCCAAACCAGTGGGACTCTTAATCCCGGTGTCTAAAATGAGTGGAACTCGTGATCAAAGAGTCCAAACTCTCGATCACAGAGTCTCAAACAAGTAGAACTCAAAGTTCTAGAGTAGTAAAAATTTTGATCGAAGAGTTTCAGTCTAATGAGACTCCTGATCATAGAGTCCCAGTCCACTAGGACTCCTCATCACAGAGTCCCAGACAACAAAAACTCAGAGTCCTAATACAGTAAGACTCTCGATCGAAGAGTCTTAGTCCAGTGGAACTCTTGACCATAGAGTTTTAGTCTAGTAAAACTCTTCACTGGCCATCAGATCAGGTAGAAATCTCTAGTGTGTGTGATCCCATAGGTTCGAACCTAAGCCGGTAGCATAGGAACCACTTTCTATCCTAATTGAAGTGACCATCTAGTAATGATACTCAATGTCCGAATAGGTCGAATAGTCACAATCGCAATATTCAGAATCTACATGAATATGATTACCACATAATTCATTCCTTTGATCTCTGTGTATGAGGGTGACTCAGAGTTAAACTATTAATCCTAAAAGATACATTCAAATTGTGACTTAAAGTAATTAGCCTCATGACTCCTCACTAGGACTACCCTGACTAAGGATTTGCTAAATTAAAATATAATTGAACACAACTCCTAAATTAGAGTGGTCAATCCTATCTTGACTCACACCGACTCCTCAGGTACTTAACTATACCCAAAAATCTTCCATCACTAAATTAGAAATTCAGATAGTCCAACTCTAAAGCATAGTGAGTTGCTTGAAAGTCACCATAATGATCTCAGATCGGAGGGACACTTATATCTATATTTCTATCAGAGTAAATCTTGACAGTAGAAAAGCTCCAGAGTTGGTCACATGCGGTGCAGATGTATCCCTACATCCCACCTACATGCCATACCAGTATCTACACACTCCTTAGTTAAGAGGATAACCAATCCATATGACACACAATGACCTACACTCGATAAATATTATCGTCCTTGGTAACAACGTATCATTTGATCGTAAACATGTTTAAAGACTAAATGATAAATCTTTCTTTGTCGATTCTAAATAGTCCTAAGGACACACCATAATATAGGAGTTCATTAGAAGATGAGAGATTTTGTGATGATAAAATGCTAAAATAAATTTTATTTATTAATAATTTATATAGAAGTTCAAGAAATAGCACAAGCATCAATAGGTTGATGATTGGCTTTTGAATACTATTCCCAACAATCTCCCACTTGGACTAAAGCCAATCGGTGCAGTATCTAATATCCATCTTTGACTTGAAGTCGTCGAACTCCTTCACCATAATAGCTTTAGTGAATGGGTCAGCTACGTTCTCCTTTCCATCGATCTTCTAAATGTCGACATCACCTCGATCCCTAATCTTTTGGATAAGGTGGTAGTGGCATAGAATATATTTCATCCATTAGTATGCCTTCAGTTTGTTCACCTAAGCAATAGCTCCAGAGCTATCGCAGTAGAGCAGAACTGGACTATCAAGAAAGGATGCTACTCTGAGCTCGGTGATAAATTTTCTCAACCACACTGCTTCTTTGGCAGCATCTGATACAGCGACATACTCCACCTCGCAAACTAATTCGGCCATAGTGTACTGCTTGGAACTCTTCCAACAGATAGCTCTACCATTAAGGATAAATACATACCCCAACATACATTTGCTATCATCGTGATCAGACTAAAAATTGGAGTCTATAAACCCAATAAGTCTCAGATCTGACTTACCATGAGCAAGCCACTAATTCTTAGTATTTCTTAAATACTTCAGGATGGTTTTAACAATCTTCCAGTAATTCTTCTTGGGATTACATTGGTATCTACTCACTATCCCTAGTGAGTATGCCATATCTAATTGCATACAAATCATGGCATACATAATAGAATGCACTATCGAAGCATATAGAATTCTACTCATATGCTCTCTCTCGTGAGATGTTGTCGGACAATCCCTCTTTGAGAGAGAATTTTATGGTCCATCGATAGATTGCTCTTCTTGAAATTCTCCATGCTGAACCTTTTTAGCATAGTATCAATGTATGTGGACTGGGATAAGCCAAGCAACCTTTTAGATCTATCTCCATAGATCTTTATCTCTAGGATGTAGGAAGCTTCTCCCAAATTCTTCATGGAGAATTATGAAGATAGTGAGATCTTTATTCCTTGTAATGCAGGTACATCATTCTCGATTAAGAGAATGTCATCCACATATAATACCAGAAATACAACCATTGGACCATTAGCCTATTCATTCTTAACGAAGCCATACGTCTTGATCATCCTATCAAAACGTATGTTCCAACTCCGAGATGCCTGCTTCAGTTCATAAATGGACCTTTGAAGCTTGCACGCCTTAGACTCATCTATGGATGTGAATTCTTTAGGTTGTATCATATACACCTCTTCTTCTAGCTCTCCATTCAAGAAAGCTATCTTCACATCCATCTGCCAGATCTCATAGTCTAGATGGGCAGCGATAACAAGCATGATTCGAATGGATTTAAGCATTGTCATTGGAGAAAATATCTCATCATAGTCTATACCATAATATTGACAATACCTCTTGGCAACCAGATGGGCTTTACAGGTCTCCACCTTCCCCTTTGCACCCTTTTTCCTCTTGAACATCCACTTAAACCCTATGGGTTTTTACCCCTATAGGTGGGTCAACCAATGTCCATAAATCATTAACCTTCATAAACTCCATTTCAAATTTCATGGTCTCAAGCTATTTTTCAGAGTCAGATCTCTGCATTGCATCCATGTAAGTGATCGGATCCTCATTGTTCTAATCGATAGGATCACCATCCTAGACCAAGAAATCATAGTATCTATTCGGTTGACGTGGTACTCTACTAGACTGCCTTAAGGGTGTAGGTTCAATGGACTCCGAATTTGATTAGATTCAATGGACTTCAAATTTGATCTAATCAAATTTGGTTTAGGTTTAGCTACTTGTGTCAGTTTTTCTACTTACTGAACTTCCTCAAGTTCGACCTTAGAGGCATTAATCCCTTCATCTAGGAACTCCTTTTCTAAGAAGACTATCTTAAGGCTGATAAATATCTTTTGCTCATTAGCTAAATAGAAGTAATATCCTTTGGTCTCTTTTGGGTATCCTATGAAATAACACTTGTCAGACCTAGGTCCAAGCTTGTCTGTTACTAAACGTTTGACATAAGTCGGACACCCCCAAACCATAAGGTGCGAGAGTATTGGCTTACATCCTATCTATATCTCATACGACATTTTAGAGATAGACTTACTCAAAATCCTATTTAGAAGGTAACAGGCTGACTCGAGTGCATATCCCCATAAGAAGATAGGCAGACTAGCAAATTCCATCATAGATCGAACCATGTCCAATAGGGTCCGATTCCTTCTTTCAGACATACTATTATACCGTGGTGTTCCAGAAAAAGTCCATTAAGAGAGAATCTCATTCTCTCCTAGATATGATAAAAATTCGTTGGAAAGGTACTCACTCTCTCGGTCAAATCGAAGAGTTTTAATACTTTTTCTAATTTATTTTTCTATCTCATTATAGAATAGTTTGAACATTTCAAATGACTCCGACTTATGCCTCATTAAATAGACATACTCATACCTTGATAGGTCATTTATAAAGATTATGAAGTAAAAATATCCATCTCTAGCACTAGAACTCATGGGTCCACATACATCAGTATGTACTAGACCTAAGAGTTCACTAGCTCGCTCACCTTTTCTAGTAAAAGATGACTTGGTCATTTTATCAAAAAGATAGAACTCATAGGTTAGAAGTGATTCACAATCATCAATTTCAAGAATTTCTTCTTGAGCTAATATGTTTATTATGTTCTTGTTAATATGACCTAGCCTACAGTGATTCACAATCATCAATAGCTTACTTCTTTCTTGGCCTATTCGAATCTAGGAAGATAATGTACTGAGGATAATTTCTCTTTTAGTGCCCCTACTTCTTATGAAAGAGGCACTCCACCTGGCTCTGATCGGGCTTGTGCTTCTTGGTCTAACCTTGTGCATTCATCATGGCATGAGGCTGCATCTTTTTGTTCTTCTTCTTCTTGTTCTTCTTCCTTTTCTTAAAGGGTCGACGACTAGAAGAAGACCCTCCCACTACATTCACCATCTTCTTGTAGAGCTGGTAATACTTCTCAAAGTTCTGCAGTAACCTCAATAAACCATGATAGTTTACTATAGACTTTGTCATTTGAAAATGACTAAGGAAGGGAAGGAAGGACTTGGGTAAAGAATTAAGGATCGCATCCTTCCTGAGCTGCTTGTGTAGGGGATAGGCAGCTTACTCAGACGCTCATTTTTCTCGATCATATACAATACATGATCAGTGATTGAGGTCCTGTCTCTTATTCGAGCATTGAAAATGGCACAACTAGTCTTATGTCTCTCAACATCATCAAGCATGCCGAAAGAGTCATTCAATATTTGAAGCATCTCCTAAGGCTGGGCATTATCAAATTTATGGCTGAACTCATCGTTCATTGCCGCCAGCATGATGCACCAAATGGTGGTGCAGTCGTTGAGCCACTTCTGCTAAGTATCTCGGACTAATCCTCTAGCATTCGGAGCTACCTTCTCAGGTGTTGGATCAGTCAATACATATAAGATCCATTCATGCTCTAAGATGATTTTTAATTTTCAATACTAGCTATCAAAGTTGGGTCTCATTAATTTATCATTATCTAACAACGATTGGAGTGATAAGATCCATTTCTACTTTAAGAAAAACCAAACCTAATTAGTATATGAATTATTAATCCTAGAGATTTAGACTTTATTCTAAAGATTCTTCCACTATTTTATTCAAACTGATAGTCTCTACCTTCAATTTGAGGAATTACTTTAATTTCTTAGTAGATACTAGAATCCACACAGACTACACATGAGACCAACTTTAGTTGGTCAATTCATGTGCATCTATAGGTAGGTTTATAATCAATTATTTCTTTAAATAATTTTTAGTATTTTAATTTTATCCTGAAAACCTAATCAGTAGGCTTTGGCCTCCACTGAAAAGATCCGGTTAGATCCAACCATTAACATGATGATATTTGGTGTATCTGACCAACGAATGATCAGGCCCGACTTTGGTCGGCCAACCTAACCACCATTAGAAAGATACGATCAAATTATCATATTATGAATGATAATTTCATTAGTCAATAAGCATCAGGCCTATGGTCCTCTAATGATTATTAAACTAATGGACTCATTATCACTTAACTTAATAGGAGGCTATAACCTAGTTATCATTATAACTATTTCATTTATAAGGACCTAATAATTTTAGAGGATTTAGTTAATTTATTTTTAAAGAAAGGAGAGAGAATTAACTAGCCAAATTTGATCCTCCCACTGACTTCACCAAGTTAGAAAAAAAATGACCTAATTCAAATCGACATTAGGAGCACCTAAATCAGTCAACTGATTTACCTAATTGACATGGGTGAGCCCAAATCACCAAGTGATCTAATTAAAATCTAACTCACCAAGATGGCCAGGTAACTGAGATCAGTGGAAGGGATATGCCATTAACTCATCAATGATTGAATCAGTGCGAGTAGCTCCTAATTAAAAACCACTGGTCTGGACTGCCAGACTTACCTTAGATACCATCCAGTTCATTATTTTTAATTTGACCAACCTAGTAATTTTGGGTTCGATCGTGTAGCCATGAATTAAGTCCATTTGATTCTCATTAAAGGCATGTACTTGACCAACTACAACTATTGTAATTGAGTCTAAAGTATTTTTGACCTAATCTAAATCAATATTTGATTAGATTTGATCAATTACTCTAAATTAATCCATTCTTTAACTAATCTTAGGTCTAACCCAATTAATTGACCTAATTCATCTAATCCAATAACCCACATTTTATGATTAATGACTTAGGATCTTTAATTCACAATTCTAGATCCTAATTCAACATATTTAATTCTTAATTAAGTTTTTGGGTTGAGTGTTGGGGTTTAGTATTTCAAATATATGTTTTAAAATTTTAAAAGGTTCAACATAACTTAGCATTGTTCACCAAATGGGTTGACCTATTTTAAAAATTAGGTCGGCTCATTTCACAAACAGTACTAGTTGTAGGTTTTAATCTAGATCTATGTATAATACATAAAAATCATGAATCAAATTAAATATAATCTAAACTCTTATTCATGGTTAAAAATTAGATCAAAACCATGTAATCATATCCTAAAAATTATTAGATTAAATCTAAAATTTTATGATTTAATGATCTAGATCAGCACATACCAAGACAACCTACACTGTAAAGGGTAAACCCTACAGCAGCACAACTGACGATCCATACGATCATATTATTTTATTTTTAAATCTAAAAAATTAAATTATTATTTAGATTTAATTTTAAAATAATCTAAACATGCATATAGATCACATTAAATAATCTGGATGCTCTGATATCATTGATAGGAAGCAAGCAGGGTTTCTAGCTCTACTTTTGAAACTTTTTTGAAAATTAATTATAGTGGAAATAAAAATTAATCTAATTAATTTTTAAAGAACTATATATCTAATCTATAAATCTTATATTACTAGGATCTAATATGATATACATGCATAATTTGAAATCTTAAAATAAAATAGCTGCAGGTAGTAAAATAATTTTACTAATCTATATGTCTAGAACACGTTATCTTATGCGGGTAGATGAACTCCGCAATTGAATCACCACCTATCTAATCATTAGATAGATTTGATCATTATGATGCAGCCACATATGCATCTAGCCTCCATAGATGGTCCACATGAGGTCTTGATCCCGATCGACTTCTCCCGAGTGCTAGCTCGATGAAGAATACTCCTGATAGCTAGATCTGATCGAACCATTTTGATCTTCCTTCACCAAAACTTTGGACACTCCAAATCAGTAGGATGGGTAGAAGAGAGGATGAGGAAGTACTCAAAAAAATTCATGAAGATCTGATGCTCAGATCTTGTGAAATCAGAATAGAAACCCTAGATCAAGATCTAGGGTAGCACAACACTCAAACCTTAGTGCCTAGTTTTCTCTCCCAATTTTTCTTCTTAAATTTTCTTCTTATTTTTTTCAGGCTATGGAATGGCTCATGAACTATAGGAGAGGGGTCTCAAAAGAAATCTCACACAAAAAAAATTTCAAAAATTTTATATAGGGCAAACAAGTTAAGGTGGCATGTGGAAGAGTTAGGATGAAGTGGTTTGCTATTTGAATTCAAATTGCAATCAGATCAAACCCATCCATTCAGGATGTGAGAAGGCAGAGTGAAAGCCTTCTTTTCCATGGAAAAAAAAATTCACGAGAACATTTTCTCATGGAGAAAAAAATGGCACAAAGAGGGTGAGGTGGCACATGGAAGACTAGGTCAAACTAGTCTCATAATTATTCATCTAATTGAACCAACCCAATCTAAATTGGTTAGACCCAATTAAATCAGATTAAACCTAATTTATTTAGGCTTAGTTAAATCTTAATCAAATAAAAAATTCAATAAGCCCAACCCCTGATCAAATCAGCGATCATACTCCTCGGTGATTAGGTCATCTCATAACCTAATCGAATCAAATCCAACTAAATCTAATTCAATTAGACTTGATCCAAAAATAATTACTCAATCAAGTTAAGTTAATTAATAATTAAATCATTAAATAAATCTCTCATAAATATAGAGTCTAAATCTAGTGGATATCCGAACAATAGAGTCCCATCAAAATAAAACTCTTGATCGAAGAGTCCCAAACCAGTAGGACTCTTGATCCCGATGTCTGAAATGAGTGGAACTCGTGATCACAAAGTTCAAACTCTCGATCATAGAGTTTCAGATAAGTAGGAGTTAGAGTCCTAGAGCAGTAGGACTCTTGGTTGAAGAGTCCCGGTCTAGTGAAAGTCTTGACCACCGAGTCCTAGTCCACTAGGACTCCTGATCACAGAGTCCTAGACAATCAGGACTCAGAGTCTTAATGCAGTAAGACCCTCGATCAAAGAGTTTCAGTCCAGTGGAACTCTTCACCAGCCACTAGATCAGGTAAGAATCTCTAGTATTTGTGATCCCGTAGGTTCAAACCTAAGCCGGTAGCATAAGAAGCACTTCCTATACTAATCAAAGTGATCATCTAGCAATGGTACCCGACGTTCGGATAGATCGAATAGTTGTAATCGCAACATTCAAAACTTACATGAATATGGTTACCATATAATTTATTCCTTTGATCTCTATGTATGGGGATGACTTAGTTAAACTGTCAGCCCTGAAATATATATCCAAATCATGTTTCAAAGCAATTAGTTTCGTGACTCCTCACTAGGACTATCCTGACCAAGGATTTGCTAAATTAAAATATAATTGAACAGAACTCCTAAATCAAAGTGGTCAATCCCATCTTGACTCACACACCGGCTCTTCAAGTACTTGACTATGCCTAGAAATCTTTCATCACTGAATTAAAAATTCTAGTCTGGCATCAAAATATAGTGCATTGCTTGAAAATCACCATGGTGATCTCAGATCGGAGGGACACTTATATCCATATTCTTATTAAAGCAAATTTTAATAGTAGAAAAGCTCCAGAATTGATCACATTTAGTGTAGATGTATCCTTATATCTCACCTGCATGCCATACCAGTGCTACACACTCCTTTGTTAAGAGGATAATAAATTCATATGGCACACAATGATCTATACTCGATAAACATTATCGTCCTTGGTAATAATATATCATTTGGTTGCGAACAGATTTAAAGACTAAATAACAAATCTTTCTTTGTCGATTCTAAATAGTCCTAAGGACATCACCATAACACAGGAGTTTATTAGAAGATGTGAGATTTTGTGATGATAAAATGCCAAACTAATTCATATACAAGTACAAGAAATAGCATGCTGACGATTAGCTTTGGGACACTATTCCCAATAATGGTCACTAGCCATGAGTGTGTCCTTCCCCTATTCTCTTTCTGACGTCCAGCATTAAACAAAAGCAATCGCCCAGGTTGCTTTCCTTATTGCACACTAGGGAAAAGCGACCAAGAGAGCACGAGATGGCGAGCCGCACATGATGTTAGGGCACAGTAAGACTTCAGGGAAGAGGAATGGGAGTCCAAATAGATGGGAGATTTAGTGCAATTAAAATAGTGGATTCTACATGGCGCAATAAAAGTTATTTGAGAAACTTAGTTGGCAACACCACAATACTCCTCCATGGAGTGTATATATATATATTATATAATGACATTAATCATCATTGTTGCAATAAATACCTAATTAATATCCTACCACATTGGCCATACTATGATGTCTCTACCACCACACGGATATCCAGGCCCTTGTTTTGACTATGTTTGATGTTTAACCCCTATTGAACAAGAATTTTATTCTTGTCCTTAAATTTCATAACCATTAATGCTTATTTCTTGTACAAAATTAAGTGTGCATATAAAATAGTTGTAACTATATATAAAAACTTGGGAGTGTGTGCAAAATGGGCATAAATGTGTGCAAAATACTTTCGAGAATGCTTTTGATAAGATGAACTTGGATTTTATCTTTCTAACTTTGGGAAAGAAGGATATCTTGTCACTTGGATAGATCAAGTCTCTTATCACCTCTAGCAAAGTACTTATCCTTGTGAATGGACAACTAATGCCTTAGATTCCAGGAAATTATGGAATCTAGCGAGGAGACCATCTTTTACTTTTAATCTTCGTCCTAGCTCTTGATATTCTTAGTAAAATTTGAAGCAGAGCATGGCAGAATATTTAATGAGACATATTGATCCTCTGGGGTATGTGTTTGGCATCTTTAGTATTCATTGTTCAGATGATAGCGAAGGAGAAGCAGATTTTGAACCTCAATATCATTTATATAACTTTGAACTCATATCTAGTTTGAAAATCAAATTTCATAGTTCTCTAATATCTAGTTTGCTTTAATATTGAATTGCGGTCTTTTAATTGCCTAAGCCTTCCTCTCATTGGTTGAAAAATCAGAAAGGAGAATTGGATTTTCTTTGAAAATTATTAGCTACTAGTAGGGGTGAAAATAGTATGGATATTATCCATCTAGATCCACTTTCGTATCCAAATCAATCTAGATATAGATAAAAATTTAAGGATTTGACTAATATCTATATTCATATCTATATTTATCAAAGAAAAATAGATATAGATTTGGATAGATAACTATTCGAAACATATCTGAACATCCAAATCTATATATAATCCTATATAATTTTATATGGCACTTCTTAATTTTTAAGAAAAGTATACGACCATATAAATATGTTATTAACTTGATTTATCATCTATTTTGTGATATCTTTAATTCAGTAGCCATAAAGTTTAATTGTCTAAGTTATATCCATAATTATATCCACACTTTCAATATCCAAATTGTATCCATATCCATTTAAAATTAATATCGATATGAATTTTTGCATTTAAATAATATCCGTATCCTTATTTGTATTCATTAGATAAAACAAATACAGATATGGATATGATGGTATCCGATTCGATTTCAGCCCTAGCTACTAGTGTTAGGCTTCCACTTATCAACTCTATTTTTGTCTAATCTACCTATCTTTCAATTACGCTTGGGTAACTAAATGCAGAGATAGGCTTAGATGGGCCTTCTTATGGAAGATTACATCACAAATTAATTGTTTTCTTGTCTTGTTCATTAGGGGATGTGTAGAAGCTAAAAAGGAAGGTGAACTGGGGGAAAAAAATATTGAAGAATTCAATGAGGCTATGGTTGGAACAAAGGGGCTGCAAAATCCATGCTAATATTGAAGACCTTTGGGTGAGAATGATAAATAAATCTTTTTGTAGAATTAAAAATTTGGAGTTCACTCTCACATGGTTTTGAACACCCTTTCTTTCTTATTAGCATTCTCCAAGCTTTCTGGCATTGTTTTCCTTTGTTCCAAGGACTACTCCACTATTAAAATCTAGGACTCACTGTGGGAGAATACTATATATTCTTTATACCCCTCACTGTACCAAGCTCCTATAAATCAAGTGAGTTTGATGGCCTGTTGCTGGAATAGAAGCAATTTATGGACCATTCCTCTAAGGCAACCATTGTCCATGGAATATGAGGGAGCAACTTTGTAACTTATCGAACCTAATTAGACCTAGAAGTAGTCTTGATTCCTCTTTTTGGAAGCTAACCACTAGACATAAGTTTTTAGTTAAATCCTTTTTCTCTTTTCTCATTATGGGAGGATTGCCTTGTCCATGCTTCTCCTAGGTTTGGAAGGCAAAGGTTCCAAAGAAAGTTAAAATCTTTATATCACTTCATATTAAAAACAAAACTTTTGCTGATGAAGTACTAGCTAAGAAAGTGCACAATATCATTTCAAGTTAACCCTTTTGTGGTTGTACTATTGAGTCTATAGCTACTCCTTTTTGGTCTTTTGCTTCCTCCCAGACAACCTCTATCCTTTAGAATAAGCTGAATTGGAGGAACCCTAGAACTTGTTAAACTTAATTAGACCTAGAGATGGTCCACATTCTCCTCTTTGGAAGCTAACATCAAATCGCACATTTTTAGATAATCTCAAATAGATCTAATAGGGTGATTGCAACAAATAGATCAGTTGTGAGGATGGGAGTAATAACGAACACCCCATAATTTACCATTAGGAGGTTAATATCAACAAGATGATAGCAAGTTCATGTTGAAAAATATATTATATATTGAGAAAAATGTCTTGAGATTCGATCCACAATAAGCCTAGAATGAGATTCAGGATGATGAATGGAGTCCAACAAGCCCAAGAACAGTCCAAATAGAGTCTAAATGGAGAAGATACCATGAAAAAAGATAGGAGCGGGGTAGCCGAACCTCGTGCCTGATGAAGGGGCCCACAGGTGGTGCCAGCCAGTGGCAACGTGGCTCAGACTAGTGGTGCATGGTGGCGCTGGGCTAGATGCATGCTGGGCCGACCAGGCATGTGAGCATGTGCTAGGGCGTGTGCAGACCATGCAAGAGTAGGCCACATGGGCGCCCAGCCCATGCGGTGGAGTGCGGTCCATGGTGGACCACCGACTCCTGGGTACATGCATGGATCCGATTTTGGTTTTTCTAGCCATTTCATGCAGTCCATGACATTATTCCATGGATCGATTGTGATTCAATTGCTCTAGTTCGAGTCGATCGTGATCGAATAGCTGAGACTTTGATCTGGCATGATAGGGTTATTTTGCATGATCCGATGGCCAGAAGAGCTCTCGATTGTGATCCAATGGTCCAAACTCAATCCTACCTTGATCAGGAGGTTTTGTGCACGATTCAATAGCCCAGAAGGGAGGCGATCATGATCAGACAGTTTAGAATCGATCTCGAATGTATTTGAAATTAGGTTTCCTATTTGAACACTATTTTTGAGTTTTTGAAGTCTATATAACTTCGATTGATAAACTATTTATCATGTCGAAAAGCTGATGATATTTTAGAGGTGTTGAAAGGTTCTTAAGAGATTTTAGAGAGCTTTTATTAAAGTTTTAGAGCTTTTTATTGAAAGACTCTTGTATAAGAGTTGAGTAGTAAGTTTCTCTTATATTATTTGATTTTTTTCTCTCATAGTGAAGCTTGCACGTTCCATGGAGGTATGTTGAGAAATACTATCCTCTTTTGAACCGACGTAGCTATTGGTGATTAGCCAAATAACAAGGAACAAACTCCTAGAATCAATGTGGAAGCAAAACCAATAGATTCAAGAGAAGAAAGTGAGAAAAAGAGCACAAGAATTTTTTAGGAGAAAATAGCTTTTATTTTCTTATATTCAGCATCTTACAATCCCCTAATGAGTATGCCACATCTAGTTGCATACATGTCATGGCATACATAATAGAATCCACTATCGAAGCATATAAATTCTACTCATATGCTCTCTCTCTTGAGATGTTGTCAGACAATCCCTCTTCGAGAGAGAATTTCATGGCCTATCGATAGATAGCCCTTCTTGAAATTCTTCATATTGAATCTCTTCAGTATAGTATCAATGTACGTGGACTGGGATAAGCTGAGCAACCTTTTAGATCTATCTCTATAGATCTTCATCCCTAGGATGTAGGAAGCATCTCCCAAATTCTTCATGGAGAACTATGACGATAGTTAGATCTTTATTTCTTATAATGCAGGGACATCATTCTCAATTAAGAGAATATCATCTACATATAGAATAAAAAATACAACTACTGGACCATTATTCCACTTATATATACAAGATTCTTCTCTATTCTTAATGAAGCCATACGCCTTGATCATTCTATCAAAACGTATGTTTCAACTCCGAGATACCTACTTCAATCCATAAATGGATCTTTGAAGCTTGCACATCTTAAACTCATCTGTGGATGTAAAATCTTCAAATTATATCATATATACCTCTTTATCTAGCTCTCCACTTAAAAATGCTATTTTTACATCCATTTGCTAGATTTCAAAGTCCAGATGCATAGCGATCACAAGCATGATCTAAATAGACTTAAGCATTGCCACAAAAGAAAATATCTCCTCATAGTCAATACCATAACGTTGACGATATTCCTTGACAACTAGATGGGCTTTATAGGTCTCCGTCTTTCCATCTATGCCCTTTTTTCTTTTAAAGATGCACTTACACGCTATGGATTTTATCCTTTTGGATGGGTCAACCAATGTCCATACATCATTGACCTTCATAGACTCTATTTTGTATCTCATAGCCTTAAGCCATTTTTCAGAGTCTGGTCTCTGCATTGTATCCATGTAGGTAATCGGATCCTCATCGTTCTCATCAAGTTCGATAAGATCACCATCCCGAATTAATAAATCATAGTATTTGTCCGATTGATGTGGTACTCTACCAGATCGTCCTAAGGATGTAGGTTTAGTAGGCTCCAAGTCTGATTGAATTAAATTTGGATCGGGTTCAACAACATGTATCAATTCTTCCACCTATTGAACTTCCTCTAGTTCGATCTTAGAGGCATTAGTACCTTCACCAAGAAACTTCTATTCTAAAAAGACTATCTTAAGACTGATAAACACCTTTTATTCATAAGCTAGATAGAAATAATATCCTTTGATCTCTTTTGGGTATCCTATAAAACTACACTTGTCAGACCTAGGTCCGAGCTTGTCCGTTACTAAATGTTTGACATAAGTCGGACATCCCAAATCCTAAGGTGCGAGGGTATTGGCTTACACCCTGTCTACATCTCATATGGCATTTTAGAAATAGACTTACTTAGAATCCTATTCAAAATATAACGAGCTGACTCGAGTGCAAATCTCTAGAGGGAGATTGGCAGATTGGCAAATTCCATCATAGATCGAACCATATCCAATAGGATCCGATTCCTCCTTTTGGATACTCTATTATACCGTGGTATTCTAGGAGGAGTCCATTAGGAGAGAATCCCATTCTCTCCAAGATATATCAGAAATTTATAGGAAAGATACTCACCCCCTCGATTAGATCAAAGAGTTTTAATACTCTTTCCATTTTGCTTTTTTACTTCATTATGGAATAGTTTGAATATTTCAAACAACTCTAACTTATGCTTCATTAAATAGACATACCTATACATCGATAGATCATCTATGAAGGTTATGAAGTAAAAATATCCACCTCTAGTGCTTAAACTCATGGGTCTACATACATCAGTATGTACTAGACCTAGGAGTTCACTGGCACATTCATCCTTTCTAATAAAAAGTGACTTGGTCATCTTCTCAAGAAGACATGACTCACAGGTTGGTAGTGATTCACAATCACTGACCTCAAGAATTCCTTCTTGAGCCAATCTATTTATTCTATTCTTATTGATGTGACCTAGCCTGTAATGCCAAAAGTAGACATCTGACACATCATCTATTTTAAGACATCTACCAAAGATTTGTACTACATTAACAGCTTGTGATAATAGATATATTTTATTATTCAATTATCCAACACAAACTGTAACACCATTCAAAATGATATCATAAAAATTTACTTTTATTGAAAACTGATAACTATTCTTAATCAAAAGGTCTACAGAAATTACATTCAATAAAAATTTTGAACAAAAATGATAATCACTAAGAATAACTCTATGAGAATTGATTATAAGGTTCATGATTCCTAAAGCTAGAACTGAAATTTGTCTTCCATCTTTAATGTTCAGGAATCTCTCACCTTCACCAAATCTCCTAATGATCTATAAATTCTACCTCAAATTACAAATATGATAAGAATTTTCAGTATCTAATACCTAGACAGTAGTATCACAAATTAAGAAGTTGCAAGGGGTTATCATATAATTACCTTATGCAGCAACTACTTGCTTCCTCCTCAGCCTATTTGGATCCAAGGTGGCAATGTACTGAGGACAGTTTCTCTTTCAATGCCCAAACTTCTTATAAAAGAAGCACACCACCTGACTATGGTCAGGCTTGCGCTTCTTGGTCTGATCCTATGCAGACGTCCTAGCATGCGACTGCACCTCTTTGCTCTTCTTCTTCTTATTCTTCTTTTCTTTCTTAAAGGGTCGACCAGAAGAAGATCCTCCCACAATATTCATCAACCCCTTTTGGAGCTGATGATCCTTCTCAAACTTCTGCAGCAATCCTAATAACCCATAGTAATTCACTGTAGGCTTTGTCATTCTAAAATGAATAAGAAAAGGGAGGAAAGACTTGGGCAATGAATTTAGGATCGCATCCTTCCTGAGTTGCTCATGTAGGAGAAAACTCAGCTTATGATCAGTGACTGATGACCCATCCCTCATACGAGCATGGAAAATGGTACAACTAGTCTTATGCTTTTCAACATCATTAGGCATGCCAAAGAAGTCGTCCAATATTTGAAGCATTTTTTTATGCTAGGCATTTTCAAACCTGAAACTGAACTCATCATTTATTGCCACCAGTATAATGCACCAAATGGTGGTACAGTCATTGAGCCACTTCTGATAAGTGTCTTTCACCATCTCAATAGCAATCGGAGCTGGCTCCTCAAGTGCTAGATTAGTCAATACGTATAAAATCCATTCATGCTCCAAGATGATCTTCAACTTTCGATACCAGCTATCAAAGTTGGGTCTCATGAGTTTGTCATTGCTACAGTGGTGTATCTGATTCTTGGATCTGAGATGCATCGACAGTTCATCTTGAGGGTGTTATAGTTTGACTATACCATAACTCGATCTCCTAGCCATTCGGAATCCTGAGGTGTATGTTGGCTATAGTATGTTCATTATGGGAATTGGATTGCACCAATAGAGGATCTGTCTACCTTGATAGATGAGGAGTAGCCCTATAATAATCATGAGATTGAGTCCTTAAGTCGATGGCCATAGCAAAGTGAAGATGATAGAAAGAGTTTCTATTAGGATTTCACATCAGACTCGAATCAAATGATTAATTCATATGATGGATGTTGGGTTTGACAAGTTCATCTTAACCCTAATCCTGTCTAGCTCAAGATAGAAGAACCCAATCACATAGGTAGCTATACCTAGAGGTTCACTTTCAGTTCTAATGGGTTGCTACCATATACTACTAGGTGTCACTAATGAATTTTGAGAGCAATTAGAATGATTTTGATGATCAATCATTCTAATTATATGAATCAGAAGAGTTTTGGTCTATCGAAAGGTATTTTGATGATGTAGATAATAGAGATCGTGACATATCTCATTACCATACGAAATTGAATCTAACTGGATCACATAAATAAGGGTTTGGGTCTGGATGTCATCAATTGAGCTAATCCAGTTTGATTGATTTGGATTAGATCCAATCGATTCAAGGTAATCATGCTAGCACACAATTGAGCCTGATTTTCTCCTTCTATAATCTTTCTGATTCATCGCAACCAAGATAAATTTGATTTGACTCATTCTTATATCTTGAATGGATTTATTTTCATCTGACTAGAACTAGTTCAAATTAGATTAATTATAGAAATTAATTCCATTCATAGTGCAATTGGACAAGGGTCAAAAGTTAACCCAATTGAGAGAATTGAGGGTCACCTGATCAGATGTTTCTAGAAAATTCTCTAAAAATATTTTTGATCTAATTTTTAGATATGTGATAGGCTCGAGTCATGCTATAGGTGTGCCAAATTTTATAATTTATGGTGGTGGTTTGGCTAGGTTTTGATAGAGTTTGATTTCGATCAAACTCTTAAGAGAAGAGTCCTAGGCACAATGGACTCTTCCTTATCTACTCATGTCATCCATTTTTTGAATCATTTTTGGCAACAAAACTAGATGGGATCTAGTGGTTTCATGTGGAGAATAAGTCCTAGAGTCCCTTTGATCAAATAATAAGTGATTTGGTCAAAGTGGGACACTATATGGCATTGGGTTTTTAAACCTTTTCTCACGCCATTGTGAAGGTATCGCACAAAATAATCTCCATGCTTAAGTGTTGTCGTCCATTCCATATCCCATGCCCCCTTTATCCTCTCTCTGCCTCTCTTCTATATGCCTAAAAAGTTAGGCATAAATTTGAGTTGAAGGTCTAAGATTTTAGCACAAGATTTAGGATCTACGTGATGGTATTCGTGAGATGGACGGGCTGCCTTTAGAAATAGTTTTGAAGAATCTTTAGATTAAATTTAGATCTGATCTTTAGAAAAAAGATTTATAAGGAGAAGACATTCAGATCCTGCCTGAGTAGATATCGGTAGAGACCAGATGCGTGATGGCTCCTTCCAGAACCTCAGGAACCAATGGGATCATCGTAGGATAATCAGATTATTCAACAAGGTCCTTGAAATTAAATCTAATTTAATTTAATTTTTAATTTTTAATATTAGATTATTATAATTAGATCTGATTAGATCATAAAATTTTTTGTGAAAAAATCTACCTCAGATCTGGACGATCCTATGGCAAAAAATCAGATTTTTTCTTCAACTGGTATCAGAGCTGCATTAGCAGTTGTTCAAATTTTTTTTAAATCTAATTTAATTTTATTTATGATCTAATATTAAATAATTTTAAATATTATATCAGATGTAATTAGATCTAAAATTAAAAAATTAAAAATTATATGATTTAGATCTATAATTTATGAGATGCATGACTAGACTAGAAATAGAATTATTCTATGTATAGTCTAGTATGATCATATTGTTAATTTAATTAAATATAATTTTAGATCTATTTTATTTTTATTTTTTTGATATTATAATTATTATAATAAAATTGAAAAAATAAAAAATAAAATTTTTAATTTTTAATTTATTCATATGAGATATGAAAGATGCATGCTTAAACTAGTTATAGAATAGTTCTATAAAATATCTAGAATAATTATATTTTTGATGTGATTAAATTTAAAATTTTATTTTTTAGATTTAATATATGATATTTCAGATCTAAAAGCATGCATGGTTTATTGAGTTATGATATATGAGATGTATGCAAGACATGTATAGGTTAGATCTTTTGTATATATGATATATGATTTAGATCTAACTAGTTTTATTTTAGAAAATATATTTTTGATTAAGGTGTTTCCCTTAGCTATTCGATCATAAGAATAACGTAGGATTTAAAAGCCCTCTTCTTCCATTCGATGAGGTGTTCTTATGATGTGTAGGAGTGCTGTGCATTCGTTCTTAATAAAAAATTAGAACTTATTTTTTGTAAAACTTTAGATCCTAAAACCCTAGAATTTTATTATATATTTTATTCATAAATTTCAAACTTAATTAAGAACTAAGATTATAGAATTAATTAGATCTAAAAATTATAAATTTTTAGATCTGAGACATCTTCATAAAATAAATTTTTAGATTTGAGACATCTTCATAAAATTGGGTTCGGGCTTGGGTAGCTCAATTAGGTCTAGCGGTTGATCAAACTAAATCAAGAGTTGATTAGGTGGGATCAAAGAAAGATTAGAATTGACCAACCTAATAGGATTAAGTCTGTATCAAGATTGAATCACATTGAGATATGACTCAATCAAGTCACGACCTAATTTGGCTCTGTGGTTTGAGTTTGGATTGTAGGCTAATCCGATTGATTCTGATTCAATAATTTGGTGTCTAAGGTAAGTTTAGCAGATATGATCGACTAATTTTTAATTGGAAGCTACTCGACTTAAATGCATTCTTATCGAGTTAATGGCGTATCCCTTCCATCGGTCTCACTTACCTGACCATTTGTGTTGATCCAGTTCTGATTTGAGGTGGCTAACAATTTGAGCCAACCTATGCCACTAGGTTAGTCATAATTATTATGACTATGTCAAGTCAAGTTTAAAGAGACCTAAATTAAATCTTTCTAAGAAAATATTAAGTCTAAGGTCTTCCACCACTATAGATGTGTAGGCTCTTCCCGAGGTTAATTATTCTCAGCTGGATACAATGGTTTAGTTGCACTAGAAAGATGTAACCATGTCTGTTAGGCATTGGATGCTATGGGTTGGAGGATGGGTTGGGCTCAATATTCTGGATATAGTGAGAGATCTAATCAGGAATCCAATTCATGCGATTAGTGGGTCTGACTTAACTAAAGAGTGGAGCAATATTTTGGGCATGGTGAGCTTGATGAATTAGAAATCAGGTTTGGATGCATCATGATTAGAGAACCATTGGACAAAAGTTGTCTACTCATCAGTTGATCCGTCACTAATAACTATTAGGTGAGGTGGTGAGCCAGTTGATGGGACCGCACCATCAATTAGAAATTGATAATCATGAAGATTTTTGCATCTCTGCCAAGAAAGTGTAGGGATCTGAATAAATAGTAGAAGCCAAATTTATTTAAAAATAAAATTTTTAAATAAATTGGTTAAGTCTAATTATAAAATCTAACTAAAAACTTTGATTCTCTTTAGGAAAATATCTGCGTTCAACTCACTAGCCCATATCCTGGACACCCATAGACTGACCAGACCTAATTACAATGATTGGCTCTGAAACTTTAAAATAGTTTTAGGTTCTGAGAAGTTGATTCATATGTTGGAATAGGATCCTCCCATTTTACCAGCATGTTCATTCGCTGATCAAAGAGTGTCTCTTAAAAAATGGATGGATGAAGATAACAAAGCCAGGTATTATATGTTGGGCTCGATGTCTGATGAGCTTCAGTGCCAATATAAAGACATTAAGATTAGCCATTAAATGTTGGATCATCTATAAGAGTTGTTTGGTGAATAGAGTCGTGCAACCAAATATCAAGTCACCAAGAGACTTTTTAAGGCTCAGATGCGTGATGGGCAGTCGGTCCAAGATCATTATCTGATGTTGATTAAGGACTTAAAAGAGCTTGAGAAGCTCGGTGTTAAGTTAGATTAGAACATGTAGATTGATATAATTCTGCAATCTTTGACTGATGCATATGGACAGTTCATCATGAACTACCGTATGCATAAACTTCAAAATATCTTGGCTGAACTTATGAATATGTTGGTTACTGCTAAGCTCTCTATGAAAGGTTCAAAGGGCTTAGTGCTTGCTATGGAGCAAACTTCTTTCAAGAGAAAGTCTTTTGAAAAAAAGAAGAAGTCCATGAAGAAGCAAAAGATGGATGGTGGGAAGAAGAAGAAGGTAGAGCCAAAGAAGAAGGCCGCTGACAAGAAAAAATATTTTCATTGCAAAATAGGTGGCCACTGGAAGCACAACTATCCTCTTTACTTGGCCAGCCTGAAGAACAAGAAGGAGGCAAGTCCTTCTGGAGGTATGCTTATTATAGAATCTAACCTTATGATTTTTTTGCATCCAGTTGGGTGCTTGATTCTAGTTTTAGTGCTCACTTGTGCACTTCTATGCAATATCTTGAGGATAACAGGAGGCTGAGGAATGGTGAGATGATCCTATGCATAAAAAATAGAGCAAGAGTTGCTGCTATGGCCATGAGAACCTACCCTTTTCGATTACCATCAAGATTAGATCTAATTCTTAGAGATTATTTTTTATGTGCCTGTAGCAAGCATGAATTTAATTTCTATTTCATGTTTAGCATAAGAAACCTATGTAATTAGTTTTCTTAAGGACCATTGTAATATTCTTTATGAAAGAAATAAAATTGTAGGTGATTTTCTTATAAATGGTCTCTATCAGTTATATATTGATGTTTCTATTTTTAATATCGAGCAAAACATGAATGCCATAAGATCAAAGCGACCTTGAGATAGTCTAAATGATAGGTATCTTTGGTGTTGACACATCATCCTGGCATCATCTAGCTTTAATACCAATTGTTGGCGCATCATCTTGGCATCACCTAGCACTGATGCCATATTGTGGAAGCCCCTGATCTTTAACATGGACCACAGGAGACCTTTGATGTTCTCTAAGATCGTGCATCATAGATCCATCACCTAGATCTATGCTGCGGCACCTTCCTCATTGGGCTTGAGGGAGGTGTCCTCTCTCTCTAGGGCTTCTTCAAAAACCTAGGGCAACTACTCTAGAGAGAAGAGAGAAGAGAGGTTGAAGGAAGAAAAGATTTGTATTGCTTGCACCTTTTTTCAAAATCCAAATACAACCTATGTATTTATACATAGCCACTAAGCGCAACCAAAAACTTTCTTGGCTAACCCAATACATGAAAGCACTCATCAAGTTCATATACATCTATACCTCCCATGCTCTCATCCTCTAGATCTAAGCCCAATCCATACATGAGTTAGCCCTCTTAAGATCTTTCAAATTAGGCCTTAAGACCCCTAGGATAAGACCCTATCCTAGCCCCAAACAGACCTTCATGTATCTCTGCCTGCAGACCGAGCTGACTTAATCTCAGCACTAAATCGGCTAACCTAAGACTGGGTCGGCTCAGTCGACTGGGTCAGCTCAGTTTTAGACTGAGCCGACCTAGTTGCATAACTTGCTATACTCCCAAAAACTGAGTTGCATAACTTGATATAGTCCCAAACATGCTCCTCTCTATTTAGCCTATCCTCTGAGACATAGCCTATTTAGTTTCAAATTGAGCTAGCTAACCTATAGAAACGACCCTTTCTATAATCTTGATTCTCCGACTTTGATTTTCTACTCCACCTTGAATCCAAAGTCTCTGAAGTGATAAGTGGTAAAAATATACTAATAAAAATATTAAATTATAAAATAAATTAATCTATTTTTTTAAAAAATTGATATTTTTGTTAATCTTATGCAAGAAAGAAGGCTACCAATATGAAGATCTTATTTTTTTGGTTCAGATGAAATAAATTTCAGGCAAAATGGACTTCAAACGAGCCCAGAATTGAATTTTAAAAAAAAAAAAAAAGCCGATCTGGTTCAAATTGGTTCAGAAAAATTGGCTCAGCAGACCATCCGGTTCGACCGCACCAGTAGACCGACCCACTGATGCAGTGCTGACTCTAGGCTGACGTCAGCATTTTTTACGATGTACGGTGGACCAATTTAAGGGCATTTCGAAAATTTCACATGAAGAAGCGCGCTCCAATTGGCTGAAGAATGCGGCGGTCCATGCAACACCGGACTCGCGCATGGTCTATAGAGGGCAATTTGAAGAATTTTGTTTGATCCGATGGGCGCCTTTCACTGAAATTTGATCGGACGGTCCGAAATGCAAGGTGCACTGATGAACGGCATCCGCAGCTCTCGATCGAGATCCAACGGCTGAGATTCATCCCGACATTAAACTAAAGATCAGAAGCCTTCCTGTGCATGATCTGACGGCCCAGATTCAATCCAATGATTGATCCAATGGCTGGCATGAATTTTGACTTGATCTGGGATATTTTAAAGGAGTTTTTAAGTAATTTTTGGACCGTTTGATCAACATCCAACGGTCAGAATCATCCAGATCCTAATTTGAGTTGTTTTGAGAGTCTTAAACCTAATTTTCAAAGGATTTTAGGAGAAAATCCAATCTCTTTTAGCCTATAAAAGTCTGCTGTTGCCATAGAAAAAAAAAAGAAAAAAAAAGAGAAGAGAGAGTGAGAGAAAAAAAGAGAAAAGTAGTCAGAGAAATAAAAAAAAAAGAAGAGAAAGAGAGGAGAGAGGTAGAAAGAGAAGAGAGATTTTTGAGAGAAAGAAAAGGGTTTTTAATTTTTTTTTCGACAATCAGAATAGTGATCAAGGAGCTTCTTCTTCTTCACCAAGTTCTCCACACCAAGAGCGACGGACAATCAATTTCAGCAATCAAACAGTCTAATTTCTTTATGCTTTTTATTTTATTTGCTATTTTTGAACTTGTTATCATGAACTAAATTTTCTTTTTACTAAGGCTAAGGTGTAGCCACTCTTTTGATGCAATATTCAGTATGATTTATTTTTAATTTTAAATTTTATTCATGAGGAGTATATAAATCTGATCTTAATGCTTTTAGATTACTGGCCATCTTCTAATTGATCTGATGAACATAGATGTTACGGACCAAGTACATCTATGTTATTGCTTCTTGATTATATACCTTGTATTATGAATCAAATTAGAATTCATATGCATGCAGGAAATTTTAGTGCGCTTTGGACGCAGCATATTTTAATTAGAGGATTTCACAAAACTTAATGCATTAATATTTATTTAAATTACACCTGAACCAAAGGATAATTAATAAATATTGATAGTTTTGCTATGCCTGGACCAAAGGGTAGTGAATAAATTAGGAGACTCCACCATCACATGAAATAAAATTAATCTAATAACCTGAATATTGTATTGACTGAGTTGGTGAACCGATTGCCTTAGTAACACATTGCTCTTAAGTTTAAAATCCTAATAATTACACTCTCTCTATTTTCTTAAAATTTTTAATTATTTCTTTATTTTATTCTTTAATTTCTTATTCTCATAAATCGATCTTCTAAATAAAGCATAGGAAAGAGCTTTTCAGTACTTATTTTTCAATCCTCTAGGGATGATACTCTACTCATTTACTTTATTACTTGATCGACTGGTGCACTTGCCATAGCTATAGATTAGCATGCATCAAATTTTTGGCACCATTGCCGGAGATTGTGTCTAAAATAATATTAAAATTTTGATCCTAGCTTTACTTTAGAATTTTATTTTTAATTTTTATTATTTTTTTAAAAAAAATTTTGTTCAGTGCATGACACATACTGGACATAGTAACTTACTACCTTTAGATCTAAAAATTAAAAGGATCATTAGAAGACTACAACAAGAAAGAAATATGGCAGTTGAAGATCCTAACGACATCAATCAAGGATTGGATATGGCGACCGAAGGACAGCATGAAGCTATTCGACCAGTACATCATCCATTAAATGATTACATCACACCATCTGTAGCCGATGCAGCTTCAAGCATCAGGAGACCGCCAGTGCGAGCAAACAACTTTGAAATAAAATCAGCGATAATCCAGATGATTTAATCAACTATCCAATTCAGTGGACACATGCATGATGATCTGAATGCCCATATTTTTAACTTTCTTAAACTTTGTGATATTTTTAAAATTAATGGGGTGTCGGATGATGCTATTAGATTAAGGTTATTTTCTTTTTCTTTATGGGACAAAGCTAAGAGTTGGCTTCATTCTCTTCCTGCAGGTTCTATCATAACTTGGGATGTCCTAGCCCAAAAATTCTTAGCCAAGTACTTTCCACCTTCCAAGACTGCCAAGATGCGCAATGATATCACTTCTTTTATGCAGATGGACATGGAGACACTATATGAGGCTTGGGAGCATTTCAAGAAATTGCTGAGGAGATGTCCACATCATCAACTACCCGTATGGCTTCAGGTACAAACTTTCTATAATGGTTTATCTCCTACTAATTATTCTATGATTGATGCAGCAGCAGGAGGAACAATTAATCGAAAAATGAAGGAAGAAGCCTTCGATCTGATCGATGAGATGGCATCAAATAGCTATCAGTGGCAGACAGAATGCATGATGCTGAAAAGACCAGCAGCTATGCAGGAAGTAGATTGCATGCCAACTTTACTAGCTGAAATTACAGTCCTTAGAGCCGAAGTCAACAACTTAAAGGGAATAGCTATGCATATTCAGAGCATTACCTATGACCTATGTGGAGGAGGACACGATACGAGCAATTTTCAGACAGGTAATTCTTTTGCTAAAACAACTGATACAGCTAATTATGTTGGTAATTTTTTCAAGCCGTAACAAAACAATCCTTACTCCAACACATACAATCAAGGGTGGAGGCAGCATCCAAATTTCTTATGGAGTAATCAAAATGCAGCACAACAGCCACCCCTGAGATTCTAAGTACCTAAAAAGAAGTCCAACATGGAAGAGCTGATGGTCAAATTTATGCAAAACCAAGAAGCAACTATAAAAAATTTGGAAGCCAAACTTAGACAGGACCAAGCAGCAGCAATTCGAAACTTGGAGATGCAAATAGGTCAAATGGCTAAGATAATCTCTAAGAGACCTTAAGGATCCTTGCCAAGCAACACGGAGACCAATCCAAGGGAGTAAGTCAATGCTATCATCCTAAGAAGTGGTACAAAGTTGGAGGAGGCACATCAGAAGAAAGAGACTGAAGAGCCAACTATAAATAAGAAACCATCAACTAAAATTCGTCAGTCACCAAAACAACCAGATGGATGGTCTCCAGGTATACAGTTTGCCAACCTAAATGTGAAGCCCTATGTGCCACCACTACCATTCCCAGAGAGACAAATACAGCATCCAGATAAGAAATTTTCTAACTTTTTTAAAATTTTAAAAAATTTATATATTAATATTCTTTTTGTAGATGCTATTACTCAAATGCCCAGGTATGCCAAGTTTCTCAAAGAAATCCTAACAAATAAGAAAAAGCTGAAGGAGCATGAGAGAATAAATTTGAATGAAGAATGCTCAGCAATACTTCAAAATAAATTACCACAGAAGCTAAAAGATCTAGGGAGTTTTACTATCCCCTTGCATTATTGGTGATTGTAGTTTTGATAAAGTTTTATGTGATTTAGGAGCAAGTATTAATCTCATGCCTTTTTCTATTTTCAGAAAGCTGGGTCTAGGAGAACCAAAGCCTACCACTATTACTCTTCAATTAGCCGACAGATCCATCAAATATCCAAGAGGTATAGTGGAGGATGTCTTGGTAAAGGTAAACAAGTTTATTTTTCCTATTGATTTTATTGTTCTTGATATGAAAGAAGATTATGATGTACCCCTTATTTTAGGGAGACCCTTTTTAGCTACTGGAAGAGCTTTAATAGATGTTCAACAAGAAAAATTAATTCTTAGAATCCAAGATGAATAAGTTACTTTTAATGTTTTCAAAGATACTAAACATCCTGATGATAATCAAACTTATTTTCTAATTGATATTATTGACAATTCAGTATATGAGAATTCTGTAGAAAATAGGTTTGAGACTATAAAAGCTAGCAATGTCCAATTGAAAGAGGACTCGACCAAACATGAAAGTATTCCAATTGAAGTGGCACCGGATTGATCCACTTTAGAACTCAAAGAAAGTCAAGCTGAAGACTATAAATCAGAACTACTAGATAGGTTATTTCTTTTCTTTTTAGTTTTGATCATTTTTCTTTTATTTTTTAGTAATTTGTTGTTGCTCTTTTACTGCTTTGGTGTGTATTTTCAATTTTGCAGAAAAAAATCAATGAGAGCTCAAGCAAAATTTCAAAGCTCCAAAGAACCAGACTGAACCAAATCAGGTGTATTCCTTCCTATCCTTTATTGCACCCTTTATTTTTCTTTCTCCTTTAAGATAATGTAGAATAAGTTAGGGGGTAAAAAAAAAAAAATCATGTGTCAAGAAGAAAATCTTGAGCAAGATAGACTGGACAAGTGATAAAAGATAGAATTATTTGCTAATGAATGTAACGAGTTAAAGAAGTAGATTAGTTGGTCGACTTTTAGCAGCCTACTTAGGTCATTAAAAGACTATTAGCACTTCTAATTGCACATGCACACTAACAAGGCAAAGTAGGTATTGATTATAAGGCCAACTGAGGATTCAATTATCACTAAAAATTGATAATTAATATACATTCTAATCAAAAAAAACTTGAATTTAAGGAAAGAGCTACCTGCCTAAAAATAAAGTGCAAAAGATAGAGTATATGTGGATTGCCCAAAGCCTAGTAACTGGGTCTCTGCACCTAGGTCAAGTGTGAAAATTCATGTAAAATGGTGAAGGAAAGGCCAGGATGCTCAGCACAAAAAAAAAAAAAAAAAAAAGGGCAGTGTGAAAGCTACCTTAATTCATGAGTATAAAATTGAGAATGTATAGAAAATTGACCAAAATAGGTGATAAGAGAGGATACTTTTATTCTTTTAATTTAATACTGAAATGCTAAAGTTAGTCATCATGAACACAAGTGCTATAGATCTTTGATGTACTCTAAGAAAGTTTTTAATTGTATTGACTGAAAAATTTGCTTCTGAAGCTCAATGCTTAGTTAGCAGTATTTTCTAAACTTTTTGACCTTTAGTCCTAGATTTTATCTTTGTGATGGATAATCTTATTGAAACATGGTATTAAATAAAACATTGCTAAGGGACTAGCAATGACTAAGTTGGAGGGTGTGATAAGTGGTAAAAATATACTAATAAAAGTATTAAATTATAAAATAAATTAATTTATTTTTTTAGAAATTGATATTTTTATTAATCTTTATGTAGGAAAGAAGGCCACCAATATGAAGATCTTATTTTTCTTGGTTCAGATGAAATAAATTTCAGGCAAAATGGACTTCAAACGAGCCCAAAATTGAATTTCAAAAAAAAAAAAAGAGCCGGTCCGGTTCAAACTGGTTAGGAAAAATCGGCTCAGCAAACCACCCGATTCGACTGCACCAGCAGACCACCCAGTTCGACCGCACCAGCAGACCGACCCATGCTGATGCAGCACTGACTCTAGGCTGACGTCAGCATTTTTTATGACGGTGCACGATGGACCAATTTAAGGGCATTTCGAGAAATTTTACATGAAGAAGCGCGCTTCGATTGGCTGAAGAATGCTGCGGTCCATGCAACACTGGGCTCGCGCATGGTCTATAGAGGGCAATATAGGAAAATTTTTTGCCGGAGATGTGTGCTATAAAATATAGTTAAAATTTTGATCCCTAGCTTTACTTAGGAACTTTATTTTTAATTTTATTATGTTTTTAAAAAAAATTTTGTTCAGTGCATGACACATACTGGACATAGTACTTACTACCTATTAGACTAAAAATTAAAAAGGACTTCATAGAAGACTTACAACAAGAAAGAAATTATGCAGTTGTAAGATTCCTTAAACGACATCAATCAAGATTGATATGGCGACCGAAGGACAGCATTGAAAGCTATTCGTACCAGTACATTCATCCATTTAAATATTACATCACACCATTCTGTAGCCGACTGCAGCTCAAGCCAGGAGACCGCCAGTCGGCAAACAAACTTTGAAATAAAATCAGCGATAATCAGATATTAATCAACATATCCAAATTCAGTGACACATGTGATGATCTAATGCCCATATATTTATAACTTTCTTAAACTTTGGTGATATTTTTAAAATTAATGGTGGTATCGGATATGATGGCATAGATTAAGGATATTTTTCTTTTCTTTATGGACAAAGCTAAGAGTTGGCTTCATGTCTCGCGTGCAGGTTTCTATATAATTGGAGATGTCCTAGCCAAAAAGTTTTTAGCCAAGTTACTTTTCACCGTTCCCCCCCAAGGGACTGCAAGATGCGTAATTATATCACTTCACTTTTTATTGCAGAATGACATTGGGAACACTATATAGACTTGGAGCATTTCAGAGAAAGACTTGGCTGAGGAGATTTCCACATCATTCAACTACACCGTATGGCTTCAGGTATACAAACTTTCATAATGGTTTATCTCCTACTTAAATATTCAATGATTGATTGCACACAGATAGGAACAATAATCGAAAAATGAAATGAAGAAGCCTTCGATCTGATCGATGAAGCATTGGCATCAACATAAGCTATTCAGTGGCAGACAGAATCGTCATGATGCTTGAAAGACCAGCACTTATGCAGAAGTAGATTGCATGGCCAACTTTACTTAGCTGAAATTACAGTCCTTAGAGCGAAGTCAACAACCTTAAAGGGCAATAGTATGATATTCAGAGCATTACCTATGACCTATGTGGAGTAGGACACGAAATTATGAGCATTTTCAGACAGGTAATGTTTTTGCTAAAACAACTGATAAGCTAATTATGTTGGGTAATTTGTTCAACGCGTACCAAAACAATCCTTACTTCCAAACACATACAATTCAAGGGTGGAGGCCATCCAAAATTTCTCTATGGAGTAACAAAATGCCCAGCACAACAAGCCTACCCCTGATATTCTAAGATACCTAAAAGAAAGTCCAACATGGAAGAGCCTGATGGTCAAATTTATGCAAAACAAGCAAGAACATAAATAAAAAATTTGAAGCCAAACTTAGACCAGGGACCGAGCAGCAGCAATTCGAAACTGGAGATGCAAATAGGTCAAATGCTAAGAACTCTCTAAGAGACTTAAGGATCCTTTGCCAGAGCAACACGAGACCAATCGCAAGGTAGTAAGCGTCAATGCTATATCCTAAGTGAAGCTTACGAAAAGTTTGGGAGGAAGCACATCAGGAAGAGAGACTGTAGAGCCAACCTACTAAATTGACGTCAGCATTTTTTGCGGTGCATGGTGGACCAATTTAAGGGCATTTTAGAAATTTCACATGAAGAAGCGCGCTCCGATTGGCTGAAGAATGCTGTGGTCCATGCAACACCAAGCTCGTGCATGGTTTGCAGAGGGCAATTTGAAAATTTTATTTGATCTGATGGGCGTATTTCACTGAGATTTGATCGGATGGTCAAAATGCATGCACTGATGAACGACATCCGCAGCTCTCGATCGAGATCCAACGGTTGATATTCATCCCAACGTTAAACTAAAGATCAAAAGCCTTTCTGTGCACGATCTGATGGCCCAGATTCAATCCAACGATTGATCCGACGGCTGCTATGAATTTTGACTTAATCTAAAAAATTTTAAAGGGTTTTTAAATAATTTTTGGATTGTTTGATCAACATCCAACTATCAAAATCATCCAGGATCCTAATTTAAGTTGTTTTGAAAGTTTTAAACCTAATTTTCAAAGGATTTTGGGAGAAAATCCATCTCTGAGCCTATAAAGTCTGCTGTTGTCGAAGAAAAAAAAAGAAGGAAGAGTGAGAGAAATAAAAAAAAAGTGAGAGAAATAAAGAAAAGAAGAGAAAGAGAGGAGAGAGGTAGAAAGAGAAGAAAGATTTTTGAGAGAAAGAAAAAGAGTTTTTTTTTTTTTGATAATCAGAATAGTGATTAAGGAGCTTCTTCTTCTTCACTAAGTTTTCTACACCAAGAGCAACGGATAATCAATTTCAGCAATCAAACAGTCTAATTTTTTTATGCTTTTTATTTTATTTGCTGTTTTTGAACTTGTTATCATGAACTAATTTTTTTTTTACTAAGGCTAAGGTGTAGCCACTCTTTTGATGTAATATTCAGTATAATTTATTTTTAATTTTAAATTTTATTCATGAGGAACATATAAATTTGATCTTAATGCTTTTAGATTACTGGCTATCTTCTAATTGATCTGATGAACATAGATGTTACGGACCAAGTACATCTATGTTATTGCTTATTGATTATATACCTTATATTATGAATCAAATTAGAATTTATATGCATGTAGAAATTTTAGTGTGCTTTGGATGCAGCATATTTTAATTGGAAGGTTTCACAAAACTTAATACATTAATATTTATTTAAATTACATCTGGACCAAAGGATAATTAATAAATATTGATAGTTTTGCTATACCTGGACCAATTGGGTAGTGAATAAATTAGGGAGACTCCACCATCATATGAAATAAAATTAATCTAATAATCTGAATATTATATTGACTAAGTTGGTGAATCGATTGTCTTAGTAACACATTGCTCTTAAGTTTAAAATCCTAATAATTACACTCTTTCTATTTCCTTAAAATTTTTAATTATTTCTTTATTTTGTTCTTTAATTTCTTATTCTCATAAATCAGTCTTCTAAATAAAGCATATAAAAGAGCTTTTCAGTACTTATTTTTCAATCTTTTAGGGATGATACTCTACTCATTTACTTTATTACTTGATCAACTGGTGCACTTGCCATAGCTATAGATTAGCACGCTTCATGAAGCACCAACCAAGCCCCTGAAATTCTCAAAGCCAACACCCTGGCTCCTTCCGTAGCCTTCCAAGGCTTGGGAGCACCATCAATCCTCACAATCTCCATCTTGGTGCCCCAAGCCTTGGCAAACCCCTTGGCAATGCACTCCTGCACAATCCTACTGTCGATGTGCACCCTGACAGCATCTATGCAAACATCACCTCCGTCAATCCTCTATAGCTGTTGTGCATCTTTGAGGCCATTAGGATGACCGCCTCCACCACTAAAGACCTATGCTTACTTCTTGGCACCATCCTAAAATTATAGGATTCCTTCTACTTAGCAGCTGCATCACTTTCTATGGACTTTTTGGAAGAACCTACAACATTTCTGCACTAGCACATGCTATACCACCTGAATGATCTCCTCAGAGCTATGCTTGTCCACCTACATATGCTGCTCTACTAGGAACTGTGCATCACCGATGCTGACCTATCAAATTTTCTCTCCACTTGTGAAGCCACCACTGTGAAGCTTCACCTATATCCAAAGTCCACCTAATGCCATAGAAGTCGACTCTATCACCGAGTTCCTCGAGGCCAACCACTCAATACTGCACTACTAAGCATGCCACTGCATCTCGAGCACCGTCGCTGCCCCTTCAAACCCTCCACACTCTGCAGCCCTCTTCAAAGCTGTCTCGAATACCTCCGCAATCTGTGGGCACCTCCAAAACTAAGAGCTTATCCAACTCTTCTGAATCCAGCGACTGAACCTTAGGAAATTTCACCCTAGCCTTCTCCTCTTCTACCCCTACACCAACCATTGCTTTAGTTGCACTTGAGGAACTACAACTTAAATCCTATCCTGAGCTCAGACCCACCTACCTCATCCTGAGGCTCCTGAGACTCCATGTCTCTTTCAGAGACCAGCTCCTAGTCTCCTTAAGATGCCTATTAATACTCTTTGCTAAGATACCTTTCTCAGTTGCTGCACCACCGAGCCTCTCTCAGTCCCATGTCTTTAGAAATGCATCATTGCAGCACTCTAGTACACCCTGACTCATCTTGACACTGCCTCCTCATAGATATCCGGGTCCTCTCTTTTTGTACACAAACTATCCTCCATCAAACTGCAACTCTTCCTGGTGCTCCTATAGAAGAAACCTAATCCAGGATACTCCCGACTGCGTGAGACCTCCTGGTGCTCCCTAAGACCTCCTGGCTCTTCCTAAGACCTACTCCTGATCTCACTGAGATGCTCCTGATACTCTCTACTGAGATACCTTCCTCAGCTACTACACCATCGAGCCTCTCTCAATCCTTGTGCCTCTAGGGTAGCACTCTTGTAGCACTCCTGCGCTCCTTGACTCATCTCTGCACTGCTCTACAGCTGTCCAGCCCTAATCTATTAGACCTTCATGGATCATCCATCTTCATCATCCCCAAGGCTCCATAAATCCATGCTCTGATCAAACCACTGAATATATCTTCGACTACTTTTCTGCTTCCTGCAATTGAAGGACATATAGTCGCTTCTTCAGCCTTCCTTCGACCATTATCCCTTGAAAAATCTCTCTTCAATAGCCCAACATTATCCATTTTTGTAAGAAATCCTAATGCTCTTTGTTGAGATACCTTCATCAACTGCTGCATTGCTGAGCCTCTCTCAGTCCTGCATCTCTAGGAAAGCACTACTACAGTACTCCAGTGCTTCCTGCCTTGTCTACCATTATACACCTTAATTTTTCCACCAAGACTGATCAGCAAATCATGCATCCAAACCTTTTACCTCAGAAAAAATTCTTCTCATTAATCCTTTTAGCCTCCATCTTCAATCCACTACTTTCAATTGACCAAACCACAGCAATAACAAAGATAGATTTGGGACATACCATGAAATACTCGTGCAGATTCTTGATTTTATCCTATATGATTTCTCCATCATTTCCATGCACCATCAAGCTCTGATACGAATTATTGGCGCATCATCCTAGCATCATCTAGCTCTTATACCAATTATTGGTGCATCATCTTGGCATCATCTAGCTCTGATGCCATATTACAGAAGCCCCTAATTTTTAGTGTGGACCATAAGTGATCTTTGATGTTCTCTAAGGCGACGTATCATAGATCCATCACCTAGATCTATGCTAGGGCACCTCCCTCGTTGGGCTTAAGGAAGGCGTCCCTTCTCTCTAGGGCTTCTTCAAGAATCTAGGACAACTACTCTAAAGAGAGGAGAGAAGAATGGTTGAAGGAAGAAAAGATCTGTATTGCTTGTACCTTTTTCAAAATCTTAATATAATCTATGTATTTATACATAGCCATTAGGTTTGACCAAAAGCTCTCCTAGCTAATCCAATACATGAAAGCACTCATCGAGCCCATGTACACCCATATATCCCATGCTCTCAACCTCTGGATCTAAGCCCGACCCATACATGAGTTAGCCCCCTTAAGACCTTTCAAACTAGATCTTAAGACCCCTAGGATAAGTCCCAATCCTAGCCCCAAACAGACCCTCACATAGCTCTGCCCATGGACTGAGCTGGTTCAGTCTCAACACTGAGCTGACTAACCTAAGATTGGGTCGGCTCAATTTTAGACTAAGTCGACCTAGTTGCGTGCCATGTTGCAGTCTCAAACGTGCTTTCCTCTATTTGGCCTATCCTCTGAGACTTAGCTAATCCAATTTCAGATTGAGCCGACTAACCTGTAGAAATGATCCTTTCTGCAGTCTTGATTTCTTAACTTTGGTTTCTTACTCTATCTTGAATTTTAGATCTCCGAAGCACCAACCAAGCCTCTGGAATCTTTGGAGCCAACACCCTAGCTCCTTCCATGGCCTCTCAAAGCTTGGGAGCACCATCAATCCTCATATTTGGCACCTTAGGCTAGGTCATATAGCTGAAGACATGGTTAACAAATTAAAAAAAATTGGGCTATTGAGTCCATTGACTTTCGAGTCATATCCAACTTGTGAATCTTGTCTTCAAGGCAAAATGACTAAACTCCCTTTTGTTGGACATGGGGTAAAAAGGGCCACAGATCTCCTTGCCCTAGTACATACAAATGATGTGTGGCCCATTTGATGTGCCTGGCTAGAGGCAATTTTGTCTACTTCATTATCTTTATCCGATGATTTATCTAGGTATGGAGTATGTGTATCTTATGAGACATAAGTCTGAAGCTTTTGAAAAGTTCAAAGAATTCAGACATGAAGTAGAAAAGATAAACTAGAAAAACCCATTAAGGTTCTTCGATCAGATCGAGGAGGTGAATACCTTAGTTAAAAAATTCCTAGACTATCTTAAGGAATAATGGCATAGTCTCTCAATGGACTCCAACCAGGAACACCTCAACTTCAATAAATTTTCAGAATGGAGAAATCGGACTCTATTGGATATGGTCTCGATCCATGATGAGCTTCACAGACCTTTCTAAATTTTCTTTGGGGACATTCATTGTTATGACTTGCTAATTATATCTACTGAATAGGGTTCCCTCTAAAACCGTTCCTACCACACCGTATGAGATATGGCATGGTAAGAAACCAAGTCTGAGTCATCTCAGAATTTGGGGTTGTCCGGCTCATGTCAAAAGCGACAACAAGCGGACAAGTTAGAGTTTAGGTCCTTTAGAGCTCGAGTTTCATAGGATATCCTAAAGAGTCATTAGGATACTATTTCTACATTCCAGAAGACCATAATGTGATTGTGAGTCGACATGCCATTTTTCTTGAAAAATAGTTTATTCAAGATAGTGGCATTGGAAAGCAGATTAAGCTTGATGAGAAAAAGTCTCACAAGTAGCAATGAGCTAAGAAACCAATTGGAACCAAATCAGGATTGAGCCAATAAGAACACTACCTCCTCCACCTCGTAGATCGGAAGTAGAGTTTTTCATCCCCCTGAAAGATACTTAGGTATTATTTCAGAGGAACGTAGAGAAAATATGTTCCTCATAGGTAATGGTGCTCATGGTGATGATCCCAAAACCTATACAAAGGATGATATCAGATATCGACTCCGAGAAATGGATTAGAGGCAATGCAGTCAGAAATTGACTCGATGCACTCAAACCAAGTCTGGACCTTGGTAGATCCACCAGAAGGTATAGTACCTATTGGGTGTAAATGGATCTTCAAGAGAAAGATTGGTGCAGATGGAAAATGTGGAGACATTCAAGGCTAGACTAGTGGCAAAAGGTTATAGTCAAGCGTGAAGGCATTGACTATCAGGATACCTTTTTCCATCAGTAGCTATGCTAAAATCCATCCGCACATTGCTTGCCTATTGCAGCCTATTTCGATTATGAAATATGGCAAATGGACGTGAAAATGGCATTCTTAAATGGATATCTTGAGGAAGATATCTATATGGAACAGCCTGCTAGGTTTCACATCCAGTGATACTGATCACAAGGTTTGCAAGCTGCAAAGGTCCATATATGGACTTAAGCAAGCATCTCGGAGCTGGAACACTCATTTCAATGATGTGATCAAAATCAGTTTGGTTTCATCAAAAACGAAGAGGAACCATGTGTTTTCAAAAAGGATCAGTGGGAGCGCTGTTGTCTTCCTCGTATTGTACGTGGATGACATCCTCCTTATTGGGAATGATATTTCCCATGTTGACTACAGTCAAAATATGGTTGTCCTAAGGAATTCTCCATGAAAGACCTAGGTGAAGCATCCTTTATTCTAGGAATTAAGGTCTATAGGGATAGACCGAATAGGATGCTAGGACTTTCACAGAAGATGTACATAGAGGAAGTACTAAAGAGGTTTAGTATGGAAAACTCTAAGAGGGGATTAATACCCTTCAGACATGGTATTCATCTTTCCAAGAAGATGTGCCCTAGCACACCTGAGGAAATAGAATGCATGAGCAAGATCCCTTATGCTTCTGCAATAGGGAGCCTCATGTATGCCATGCTATGTACACGACCTGATATAGCCCATGCTGTGAGTGTCACAAGCAGATATCAGTCAAATCCAGGATGAAGAAGCACTGGACTTCTGTGAAATGTATCCTTAAGTACTTGAGAAGAACTAAGGATATGATGTTGGTCTTTGGTAATGGAGAACTCCAAGTCCAGGGATATACAGACTCGGAATTTCATGTCCGATATAGATGATCGAAAGTCGACATCTGAAAAGTCTGTTTGTGTGCAATGGTGGAGCTGTCAGCTGGAAAGAGTTCCAAGCAAACTGGTGATAGCAGATTCCACCATGGAAGCAGAATATATCGCTGCATCAGAGGCTGCAAAGGAAGCATTCTGGATACAAGAAGTTTGCTGCAGAAAGCTGGAGTAATGCCATCAGATGCCATTCCTCTATACTGCGACAATAATGGCACCATAGCCCTTGCTAAGGAGCCGAGGTCTCACCAGAAATCCAAGCACATTGAGCGGCGATACCATCTCATCCGCGATTACCTCAAGAAGGGTTACATCGAGGTCAAGAGAGTCGACTTTATAGATAATGTGCAATAGACCCAAGTACAAAGCCATTGAGCCAGCAGAAGATCGAAGTCCATCTTGAGTCGACTCCATAGATAATGCAATAGACCCACTGACAAAGCCATTGAGCCAGCAGAAGATCAAAGTCCATCTTGAGAAGATGGGAAACTTAGACTTGTAGCCAATTGGCTTTAGGACAAGTGGGAGATTGTTAGATATATGTGCCCTAGAAGCCAGAATTGGCTGACACTTGTAATACACTTCTAGGGGCAAAATTTTATAATTTTGACTATAAATTAATAAAATGGGTTATTTTCTATCACATATGTGTATTTAAAGTGTCTGTGATACATCCTTTGAGTTAATGGTAATGATAATTCATATTTTCAAGAGTTGAAAATTTAAGACATGAATAATCATTATTAACTCATAAAACTGCTCCCGACCATAGGATCATCACGAGGATGGTGATTGATCCTGGAAGGTTGGTGTACGATTGCTTCTCTTTAGTAGATGAGTCTTGAGTCTACGGTGTGGAGACACCAGAGCGAGAGTATAGGTACTCGTTAGAGAATGAGGGCACTGAGCGTGACCACCTCGAGTAGTCATTAAGGAAAGTCTACCTTCTCGTCAATGACTGACTCGATGCTGCAGTAGTGTGTCTGGTTCTTTGACCTGAGATGCATCTATAGTTCACCTTGAGGGTGTTATAGTTTGACTACAACCATTACTCGGTCTCCTAGCCATATCAGAACCCTGAGGTGTATGTTGGCTATAGCATGTTCATTGTAGGAACTGGATTGCATCAAGAGAAAATCTATCTACCTCGGTGGTATGAGGAGTAGCCCTTTATGATAATCATGAGAATCAAGTCCTTAAGCCATGGCCATGGCAGAGTGAAATAATAGAAAGAGTTTCTATTAAAGATTTTCACATCGAACTCGAATCGAATGATTACATTCATATGACAGATGACTAGGGTTTGACGAGTTCACCTTAACCCTAATCCTGATCGGGAGCTCAAGATAGAAGAATCCAATCACACAGGTAGCTGCACCAAGAGGTTCGCATTTTTTAGCTCTGATGGGATTGCCACCATATACTGCTAGGTGTCACTGATGGATTTTGGGAGCAATTAGAATGATTTAGATGATCGATCATTCTAGCTGTTCGAATCAGAAGAGTTCTGATCCATCGAAAGATAGTTTCGATGATGTCGATGATAGAGATCATGACATATCCCATTACCATATAGAACTGAACCTTAACTAGATCACACAAACAAGGGTTTGAATCTGGATGATCATCAATTGAAGCTAATCCAGTTTGATTGATTTGGATTAGATCCAATCAGGTTCAAGGTAATCGTGCTAGCACATGATTGAGCCTGACTTTCTCCTTTTGTAATCTTTTTGATTCATTGCAATCAAGTCAAATTTGATTTAACTCATTCTAGTATCTTGAATGAGTTTATTTTCATCTAACTGGAACTAGTCGAGGTCAGATTAATTATAGAAATCAAATCAACTCCTAGTGTAATTGGACTAGGATCAAAAGTTGACCCAATTAAGAGAATTGAGGGTCACCTAATCAGATGTTTCTAGAAAATTCTTTAGAAATCTTTTTGATCTATTTTTTGGATATGTGATAGGACTCGAGTCATGCTATGGGTGTGCCAAATTTTGTAATTTATGGTGCTGGTTTGACTAGATTTTGATAGAGTTTGATTTGGATCAAACTCTTAAGGGAAGAGTCCTAGGCGTAATGGACTCTTCCTTATCTACTCATGTTGCACACTTTTTGAATCATTTTTTGTCACAAAACTAGTTGAGATTTGGTGATTTCACATGGAGAATAAGTCCTAGAGTCTCTTTGATTAAATAATAAGTGATTTGGTCAAAGTGGGACACTATATGGCATTAGGTTTTTAAACCTTTTCCCATGCCATTATGAAGGCATCGCACAAAATAATCTCCATGCCCAAGTGTTGTCGCCCATACCATATCCCACGTCCCTCTATCCTTTCTCTCCCTCTCTTCTACATGCCTAAAAAGTTAGATATAAATCTGAGTTGAAAGTCCAAGATTTTTGGCATAAGATTCAGGATCTACATGACGGTGTTCATGAGATGGATGGGCTGCCTTCAGAAATAGTTTTGAAGGATCTCCATATCAGATTTAGATTTGATCATTAGAGAAGAGATTTATGAGGAGAAGATATTTAGATCCTGCCTGAGTGGATATCAATAGAGGTCAGGGTCATGCATGGCTCCTTTCAGAACCTCAGGAATCAATAGGATCATCACAGGATAATAAAATTACCCAACAAGATACTTGAAATTAAATCTGATTTAATTTTATTTTTAATTTTTAATATTCAATCATCATGATCAGATTTGAGAACTCTTAGATCTGATTATATCATAAAAATTTTTATAGAAAAATTTATTTTAGATTTGATCAGATCTGGACGATCCTACGATGGAAAATTAGATTTTTCTTCAGAGATATGCCATTAACTCATCAAAGATCGAATTAGTACAAGTAGCTTTCAATTAAAAATCACTGATCTAAGCTGCTAGACTTACCTTAGATACCATCTGGTTCATTAGTTTTAATTTGACTAACCTAGCAATTTTAGGTTCGACCGCGTAGCCACGAATCAAATCCATTTGGTCCTCGTTAAAGGCATGGGCTTAACCAACTACAACTATTGTAATTTAGTCTAAAGAGTCCTTGACCTAATCTAAATTAATATTTGGTTAGATTTGATCAATTACTCTAATTTAGTCCCTTCTTTAACTAACCTTAGGTCTAACCCAATTAATAGACCTAATTCGACTAACCCGATAACTCATATTTTTATGATCAATGTCTTAGGATCTTTAATTCATAATTCTAGACCCTTATTAATCATGCTTAATTCTCAGTTAAGTTTAAGGCTAAGGGTTAGGGTTCAATATTTCAAAAATATTTTTTAAATTTTGAAAGGTTCTCTATATCTTTGCATTGTTTCAATAAATAGGTCGACTCATTTCAAAAATGGGTTGGCTTATTTCATAAACAAGTACTAGATGTAGGTTAGATCACATAAAATCAGCCAATTTAGACTTTTAGCCAATATTTCAATTGGGTTGGCTTAGATCCCATCTGAGCTAGCTCGAATAGAAGTCGAGCTGGCTCAGTTTAGTCGAGTCAACTCAGTTTCTGAGATAGCTAGCTCGGGCAAAAAGCCAAAAGCCTAACATTTTCGTCGAGCAGGCTCGGATTCCATTCGAGCTGGCCTAAATTGAAGCCAAACTGGCTTGGTTCCTGACTGAGCTGACTGGAGCATCAATCCAGAAAATGTATCATGGCTAGCATGCTGGTCGAGCTGGCTCGATTTCTAAGCGAGCCAGCTCGATCGACGATCAGAACCTTCAAAGCGAGCCAGCTCGACCGGCGATCAGAACCTTCCTAAGATCCCGTTTATATTTAATCTAAATCTATGTACGCTACATAAAAATCATAAAACTATTTAGATCTAATCTAAATACTAAATCATAATAAAATTTAGATTAAACATATTCAAACATATCATAAAAGAAATCATTAGATCTAATTTAAAGTTTTTATGATCAGTATTATAGATCGTAACGTACCAAGACAACTTCTCCACTATAAAGGATAAACTTTATAGCAGGATAACCTACAGTCTGTGCGGTCATCATTTTTATTTTTTAGATTAGATTATTATTTATATCTAATCTAAAAATAATCTAAAACATGCATATATAATACATCAAAGAACCTACCACTTTGATACCAATTAAAGGGAATGCGCAGGATTACTAGCTCTACTTTCAAATTTTTTTTTAAAAAAGCATATGTAGCAAAAACTATTATTAATCAAATTAATAATAAAAACTATAGATCTAATTTGAAAACCCTACATGCTACAGGATCTAATGTATCATATATGCATGCATATCTGAAAAATAAAATAAGTGGAGTAAAACTATTTTACTACTTTTACATGTTTAGAACATGTTACCTTTTCACGGATAAATGATCTTTGCAATCTGATCTCCTCAGTATAGATCTGATCATCATGATAAAGCCACTCAAGTGTCTGGCCTCCATAGATAACCCACACGAGGCTCAGATCTCGATCAACTTCTCCCGAGTGCTAGCTCGAATAGAAGTCTTCAATGGCTAATGTAGATCAAACTCCTTTGATCTTCTTCATTGGGTCTTCAGACGTTTTGGATCCCAGTCAATGCAAAAGATGATGAAGAGGAGGTCTTCTGGTTGGATCTATGAGGTCATGACCCTCGTAACTCATAGATTTAAATCCCAAACTCTAGATAGATTCTAGGGTATGCTCTCATCCAAAACCCTTTGCACCTAGAACTCTCTTTCTTTTGTTTAGATTTCTCACGCAGAGGAGGAGGGGTTCATGCACGTAGAGAAATCTTTTCTCTTCTTTCTTCCTTTCTCTCTCTCTCTTTTCTTTTTCTTCTTCATGTTCTCACCTTCTCACCTTGTGCACGTCCATAAAATCAGATTTTATATATGCGCACAAACATGGGAGGCATGAGGGTTTTAGATAAGATGGTTGGCTTGTTCATTCAAACTCAAACTCCATTGAATTTGAGTAACAACCAGCCTACCTTATCTACATGAGGCATGAGAAAGGAAAGGCATGCACCCACTTGTGCATGGATTTCTTCATGAGAATTTTGAATTCTCGTGGAGAAAAGGGTGATGCAAGATCGGGGTGATGTGGCGCATAAGACTAGTCAAGATAGTCTTTTAAACTTTATCCAATTAAGACCCAATCCAAACTAATTTGGCTAGATCCAATTAGACCAGATTAAATTCAACTTATTTAGCCTTAATTAGACTTGGTTAAATCTTAATCAAATTAAAAATTAATCAAGCCAAATCTCAAATCAAATTAGAGATTAAACCTCCTTGATGATTAGATCATTTTATAACCTAATCGGCTCAAATTTAAATGAATCAAATTCAATTGGTCTTGATCCAAAAATAATCACTCAATTAAATTAAGTTAATTAGTGATCAAATCTCTAATCAATCTTCTCTTGATCAGCCATTAGATTGGATAGGAACCTCTAGTGTGTGTGACCCCATAGGTTTGAACCTAAGCCGGTAGCATAGAAATCAATTTTCTATACTAATCGAAGTGACCATCTAGCAATGGTACCCAACGTCCGGATAGGCTGAATAGTACAATCACAATATTCAGAACCTACGTGAATATGATTACTGCATAATTCATTCTTTTGACCTCTGTGCATAGGATGACTCAGGGTTTAACTGTCAATCCTGGAAGATACATCCAAATCATATCTCAAAGCAATTAGTCTTGTGACCCCTCACAAGGACTACCCTGGCCAAGGCTTTGCTAAATTAAAATACTATTGAACATAGCTCCTGAGTCTAGGAGTGGTCAATCCCATCTTGATTCATGCACTGACTCCTCAAGTACTTAACTGTATCTAAAAATCTTCCATCACTAAATTAGAAATTCAAGTAGTCCGACACCAAAGCATAGTGAGTTGCTTAAAAGTCACCGTGGTGATCTCAGGTCAGAGGAATAATTATGTCCATATTTCATCAGAGCAATTCTTGACAGCAGAAAAGCTTCGAAGTCGATCACGTTTAGTACAGATGTATCCTTACATCTCATCTGCATGCTATACCAGTATCTCCACACTCCTTGGTTAAGAGGACAATCAACCTATATGGCATACAATAATCTATACTTGATGAACGTTATCGTCCTTGATAACAATGTATCATTTGGTCGCAAACTTTTTTAAGGACTAAATGATAAATCCTTCTTTATCGATTCTAAATAGTCCTAAGAACTTCATCACAACAGACAGAAGTTCATTAGAAGATGAAAGATTTATGATGAAAAAATCAGAATAACTTTTATTTAATTAATAATTCATATATAGTTACATCAATTAGCTCAATCATCAATAGGCTGATGATTGACTTTGAGATACTATTTCCAATAACACCAAACCATAATTCCTTGTTTCATGTAGATATCTCAATATCCATTTCAATGCTTTATAGTATTCGTTCCTAGGGTTAGCCATGTATCTACTAATTGTGCTCACTACATGTACTATATCTAGTCTACAGTACACCATAGTGTACGTCACACTATCTACAGCATTCGCATAGGAGACTTTATCCATATACTCTCTTTTCTTTTGACCGGGGGCTTTGATATTTGGAGAGAGATTGTGGCTTGACAATGGTGTCTCTACAGGTTTGGCCTTTTCCATCCCAAATCTCTCCAGAACTTTTTGGACATAACCTCCTTATGACAAATGGAGCATTTCTTTGCACCTATCTATGCAAATCTCCATTCCAAAAATTTTCTTTGCTAGATCTAGATCCTTCATCTCAGATTTAGCTGATAACGCCCTTTTCAGTCCTTTCACAGCCTTCATGCTTTACTGGGTATGAGCATATCATCTACATAAAGTAGTAGATATAGGACATCCTCTTCATCTATATTCTTGATATAGATATAGTAGTCATGTTCACATCTGATAAATCCTAGACTCAAAATAAAGGCATCAAATTTGTGATACCATTAATGAGGGGACTATTTCAAGCCATAGAGTGACCTCTTGAGTAAACACACCTTCTCCTCTTGTCTAATCTCCATGAAACCATCTGATTGCTTCATGTAGATCCTTTCTTCTAAAGTCTCATGAAGGAAGGCCATCCTCATACCTTTCTGTTCTAACTTCATGTTATGCTATGCTACCAGTGACAGCAAAATTCAAATAGATGTATGATGCACCATAGAAGAAAAAACTTCTGTATAATCAATCTTTTCCCTTTGTGAGTATCCCTTTGCTACCAGCCTTTCCTTGAATCTAACTCCACCTTGTTTTGAAGGTGCCTCCTTCTTTGTGAACACCCACTTTGAGCCAATAGGTCGAGCACCTTCTGAAAGATCCACCAACTACCATGTCTGATTTTTCTTCAATGATTCCATCTCCTCTATCATGACCTGCATCCATGAATCATAATCCTCACTCTTCATAACCTTTGCATAGTTCTTTAGATCTCTATTAGTAGTGATAAGTATATAGAAGATAACCTCATCAATGTCATATCTGATTGGTCTTCTAATAGTACGCTGGGGCTTATGCAAATCCACTCCCACTAGCACATTGGTCCTGTCTGATGTCTATGGCTGCTCCTATATATCTAACTGAACGGCTAGCTGTCCATGCTGATTTTCAATTGAAGTCAGTACTCTCCTACCCAGCTCCACCTCAATAGGAACACTTCTATAAGTGGATGTAACCTGCATGCCATCAATCCCTGACTGGCCACCATTGTTCACCTTCATTTCTCTAGTTCCTTCTATACTCCCAGACCTCTCCAAGATGCTCTTCTCATAAAAAATGAGGTTCCTACTGATCACTGCCTTCTGTGCTTGAGAGTTTCACAGCAGATATCCTTTGACTTCTAGTGGATATCCTATGAATATCATCTTTTGAGATTTTGGATCCAACTTGCTCCTCTCGGTTGCCTCCATATGTGCATAGGCCGGGCAACCGAAGACCTTCAAGTGTCCAAGCTCTACCTTCTTTCCACTCCAGACCTCCTCTAAAATGCCTCCATTCAACTTGCAGTGAGGGAATCTATTGACAAGAAAATAAGAAAAAATTAAAGCATCACCCTAAAAAGATTTTGAAAGTGATGTCTATAGTCTCAAACTCCATGCCTTTTCGATTAGTGTTCAGTTCATCCTCTCCGCGACACCATTCTACTAGGAAGTCATCTTCATTGTGTAATGACGTTTGATGCCATTTTCCTCATAGTACATCCTAAACTCCATGCTAGTATATTTTCCTCCATTATCCAATCTCAGATACATCACCTATCTTCCTGACTCCTTCTCTATCTCAGCTCTCGAGGCTCTAAACTAGGCAAACATCTCTGATTTTTCTTTAATCAGATAAACCCACACCTTTCTTGACAAATTATCAATGAAAATGATAAAATACCTTGCCCCATTTCTAGCTGATATAGGAGCCGGTCCCTACACATCTGAGTGTACTAAATCCAGCACTCCTTCACTACGCTTGGTACTGCTGGCAAACTTTATCCAATGCTATTTGCCAAAGATGCATGGCTCACATAATCTATGCCCTTCTTTTTTAGGATTGGGATCATCCCTCTTCTGCTGAGTTCAGCTAGCTCTCGATCACTCATATGATCCATCCGATAGTATCACAACCGATATAGAAGCTGCTCCTCTTATGCCGCTACTAGCACCTCTGCACTATCATTCACCACTAAGCTTTTCATTCTATAAAGATTGTTGCTCAGTCTTCTACCTCTCATCACCACCAAAGCTTTCTTAGAAATCTTCAAGCATCCACTCCCAACCTAGCTACTAAAAGCTAACCTTGCTCTTCCAAGTAGTCCAAAAAAATTAGATTCTTTTTCAGCTCTGGTACATGCCTGATATTTGATAATATAAGAATGATTTTATCATACATCCTCACCCTGATTGAGCCAACTCCAGCTACTCTGCATGGGTTATTATCTTCAAGGCTAACACTTCCACCATCGACCTTTTGATAGGTAGCAAACCACTCCCGATGAGAAGTATAGTGGTGTGAGCATGCTGAATCCAATATCCACATAGTATCATATTCTGTAAATCAATCTGATATAACTAGTAGGTCTTCTCCACTGCTCATGGATGCTATATCATCACTCTTACTGGCCTTCCCTTTTTCTGATTTCAAAAGGAGATAATCTCTCCTCAGGTTTCTAGGCTGATGATATTTGTAGTATTTCAATATCTTCTTCTGATCCTGAGACTTTGATCTATTCTTAAATTTTTTTCTCACCTTCTCTTTTGATCTTCTCTATCTTTCATTCACAGCCAAGTTCTCAGACTTAGAATCTTTCTTGCAGATCTTTTCTCTCTACTCATTTGATCTAAGCACACCAATAATTTTTTCATAGTTTAGAATCTCCTTCCCATAAACTAAAGTTATTATGAGATCATCATAAGAACCCGGGAGAGAACAAAGTTACAACAATGCCCAATCTTCCTCATCGATCTTCACATCCAAACTCATCACCTCAGAATACACCTGATTGAACCTTTGGATATGTGCAATAAGGTCTCCACCTTCAGGCATCCTCAGACTGTACAGCTGTTTCTTCAACCATAGCTTGTTGGTCAAGTTCTTCCTCATGTATGTGTTCTCTAGTCTCATCCAGAGCTGCTTTGCCGTGGTCTCTTTGCAAACCTCAGGCAACACCTGATCAACTAAGCACATTTTGATTGTGTTAAAAGCAATTTTATCCAACTCTTCTCAATCCTCAGCATTAATCTTTTCTGGTCTTTCGCTTACCAAGATCTTGTAAATCCTCTACTGATTCAACAAGTTCTTTATCCTTTGCTGCCATAAGATAAAATTTCCCTTACGATCGAACTTCTCAAAACTACCTTGAATCCACTTGATCCTATGACTATAATCAAGTCAAGTGCAAAGTCCTAACACCCTTCTTCGATCACACACCAGCAAAACTATCCTTCTTTGAAGATCTATGGGCCCTAGATTCTCGTTCCAACCTTCTGTATCATCTTTCCTTCATGCAATAACTCTCTACCTCAATCTAGAGATAACCATGAAGAAAACTAGAAGATTATAAGATAAAATCTGATGCAATAGATTCTGAATGTAGAAATCCTAGGTGTCTTTCTTTCTTCCACGCAACACAACTCTAATATCAGATGTTAGAAAATACTATTCTCTCTTGGAGCACCATGGCTGCTGATGATTAGCCAAGCAACAAGGAACAAACTCCTAAAATTAATGTGGAAGCAAAAGCAATGTATTCAAGAGAAGAAAGTGAGAAAAAGATCATAAGTATTTTTTGGAAGAAAAGAACTTTTATTTTCTTGTATTCAGCATCTTACAATCCTTGACCTATTTTTAGTATAAATACTTTACAAAAGGATCAAACCCCAAGCTCATAGAAAAACATTTTCAAACCCAAACAACCCACGTACACAAAAGTAATTCCACAACATTGAGCTGGCTAACTTACGACTGGGTCAACTCAGTTTGAGACTGAGCAGACCCAATTGTGTAGCATGCCAGCAGTTTCAAAAATACTGCTTTCTGTCTAAATTTTTCTCTAAAACATAGTCGATCCAGTCCTGAATTGAGCCGACCCAGTTTCCAACTTAGTTGACCCAGTCTTAGGGTGAGCCAGCTAAGTTTCTGTAGTTTATTTTTTAGGCTAATTTTTCTTCCTACTCACTCCTATTTTCTCATGACCTATCTTCTTATATTTTCAAGACTTGGGAGCGCCATATCTGAGCTCATAAGGTAGATCTTGGTCTAATCCATGTATACTTGATTATGTACTCTCTTATCTTATATTCTTTTTTATTTTTTTTATAGTATCTACATGTAATTGAGTGTAATGCAAGTGGTATTGAGGTCTTGTGGTTGTGGTGTCCTGGCCAGACTTTTATAACAATCGATATTAGAATGAGTTGATACCCCAATAATTGGTATCAGAGCAAATTGATACCATAATAATTGGTATCAAAGCTAGACGATACCAGTGCACGTGGTTGCTTAGATCATGGCAGTGTTGATCGAGATCAAAGAAGATGGAGAAGATAAGTACCATCAAGATGGAGATCAGTCGGTTCAATAGAAAGAATAATTTTTTCTTATGGCAAGTGAGGACGAAAAACATGCTCATCCAGCATGATTTGATTGATGCTCTCTTGAATGAAAAGAAGTCGGACACTATAGAGGAGAGGACCTATGTTGCCCAACTATACAACCCAAAAGGAGGGGTGAATTAGATTTTTAAAATTTTAAAGCTAATTTAAAGATATCAAGATTGAATGATGATATGCAAGTCATGTGTGTAAAGTGATTTAGGTTAGATGAAAATATAAAAAATTTAAGAGAAAAAATTTAATAAACTAAGAAAAGAAAGATAGCAAGCACACCACAAACAAGCAAGATTTATAGTGGTTCGGTGCTTTTCTTGCACCTACATCTACTTTTCAAGCTCCTACTTGAAAATTCAAAACCACTAAACGTATTCAACCAGAATACAACATCGGTACCTTCGATCCTAGCTATCCTAAGCTAGCATACTTATTTTTTGGGTATAAGCCAATCCTACACACTCCGATTTAAGGTTCGGATCAATCCTCCTAAGTTTTGAAACCCTCCAAAAATTTGAATTAAAATAATAAAGCAGAGTATAAGAGTTAATGATAATCAAATACAAGTTTAACTTCCTTAATGAGCAAATAAAATCTTAAGAACACTTTACACAATAATGGAGGAAGCTTTTCTAATTTTTTTCAAGATTGTTGAAGACTTGAATGAGCTCTTGAGAGGTTGATGAACTTGAAAACAAAAGCTTCTTTTCTTGAAGAGGACATTTTGCTTAGGGCTGAATTGAATGTCATAAAATCTCTTATGTTTTTCTCCTTTTATAGCCTTTTAAATCTTTAATGGATGGAGGAGAGAATCTTGGACAAGATTTGTAGCCATTGGAGACTTTAAAGAAAGCATTAAAAGCTGCTAAAATAGGATAAAACTAGCCGTTGTAGAAAATTTTCATCATAGGGGTCGACTCATGGATCGATCTCTGGCATAGGGATCGACCTCAAGGTCGACCTCTGAGATAGAATTTAGAAAATTAACTATTCTATATTTTTGACCTTTGAAATAGTAGAGGTCAACCTTGGGGTTGATCCTTGGTATAGAGACAGCATGCCAAATAGTCTGTTTCAGCAAGGGTAGACCTAGGGGTCGATCTTTTTGCTTCAAACTTGATTTTGTCCCAAAATATGCTTCAAAAAATTATGGGACTGCCTCCAAAAGATCAAAAATCTTCTATTCTTGCTCTTGAGGCTCTCAGATTAAAATTTGATAAAATTATGATTTTGCTTCTGAAATACAAAAAGTCTTTTCTCAAGCTAAATTCATTAGTAATCTCCTCAAATGCTTTATAATCATTCAAATCAATTCTTGGAGCAATAATCTTCCTCTTTTTGATGATGATAAAATATTTGAGTATCAGCAAAAAATAAAGCATGTAGAAGCCTACATCACTTACTAGAATATCATATTCAGTTATTTGACAAATATTGCAAAAAGAATAGTTTGAAGATTACTTATGGTTAGATATTTAAATTATTTACAAAAATGTTTGACTTACTTATTCTTTTTATCAATTTTACTTCAATTTTGCTTATAGCCCAATTTTATTTACTCTACTCTCCTTTTTTGATATCATCAAGTAAGATCTTAAGGAATTTTAAAATTCAAAAAGAAAAAGCCTCTCCCTTAAATTATTCCATATATTTTTCAGTTAGAACAAGAGTTTATAATAAAATTTTTAATTAGCTTATATACAATATAGTGTTTACAGTATATCATAATAGAATTTTAGCTAATTCATAGAGGTTATATTTCACATCATTCAAATGACATCATCATATTTATATATACATATTTACATCCAAATGATATTATTCCACACACAATAAATCATAACATCAAGTAATCAAAACATATAAGTGCTAAAGATATCAAAAAGCATTCATGAGAGTTAGGCTATCAAAATATGCAAAATTCATGGATACAACTATCCATGACCTAAGCAACCAACATTACCAATGCCACAAGTTAGATAAAAAAAAAAAAAATAACCAACCATGACTTGATCAATAACTCATAGAAATAACTAAGAGATACTAGATCATAACCTAATATAAAGATGACTAAACTAAATCTTGTGGAGATCATGACTGAAAGCATCTGAATCAGATAAGGAATCAGAGATGTGATGGAGTGTGGCAAATGATAGATATATCAAATTCAAAAAATTGAATCAAATCAAATGAATCAGCTCTCCTCAAATATCAAATGCTCTTCCTCTTTTTGAATGAATATGATTCTTTAAACAGATTTTTAAGTATATACTTTTAAGCTTTAAGAGGATTAGAGCTTTTCAAAGATTTGAATAGTTGTATCAAGCACAACATTTAGTTCATTATTCATTCTTTCCTTTTCTTAAATAAATTTTAGTTAATTAAGCTCAAAAAAGATATATATCAAAAATGTATCGAGCAAAACAAAGATATTATCAGAGTAAAAATAATTTTACAAAGATTTCTAAAACCACATTAAAAATTTTGTGTTATATTTATATTTTTAAATAAGTTTCAAAATTAGAAGTATGTATCAAAATTAATTTATTTGGAGTGAGAATATATTTCAAATTAGTCTTAACTTCAATTAGTTATCAAAAATGATTTAGCAATCAAATCAATTGAATTTAAACTAAATAATCATATGGAGGCTTAAGTTAAAAAGATCATAAAATAATCAAAGTTCATTATCATTAACTCAAATTAATTAGAATGTTCAGTCAAGGCTAACTAGATAATATTTAACTAACAAACATCTTTTTCCTTACTTTTTAAGAGTAAATACCAAAAAATTCATCACATAATATTTTCTCCCTTTTTTTTCATAATTATTGTTGGACAAATTTATATTTGAGCTTTTCTTCCCCATTTTGAAAGAATACAACAAATTTAGAATGAATATCTTTTCTCTTTCTTTTAAATTCTATTTATGAACAATATGGATTAAAAACACATCTTCCCCATTTTGAATAAAATAAATGCATTAAACAAAATTATTTTAAACTTCAAAGATTCAAGAGAGATGGAACATTTCAAAGATTAAAGATTTTAAATAGATCATGCAAAGCAAATTATAAAATATATTCAATTTTTTAGGAATCATCTCTTCTATTCTTTTATTATTATTATTATATATATATTAAGATCAATAAAATATAAGATAAATATTAAGCTGTCTGATATTAATTGATTAAAAATTAAAATTTTCTTTGAATATTTGGTTTTAAAGATAAATGATAGCTTCTTTGAAATATTTTGCTTGACATCAATATCAAAAGACTTAAAAAGAATATCTTTTTTAAATTTATTTTTTAAAATTAATCAATCTAAACAAGACATGAATATTCGTCAATAATCCTCTTTTAAGATCAAAAATAATTTCTTGATACTAATTAATTTTTAAAAAGAATAATAATATAATCAAAATATATAAAATACAAATAGTTGCTTAAAATGAATCAAATGATCAAAATCATTAGAATGCTTAAATAAATTCATGAGATAAGTAAAGTACAATTATTTATCTATGATTTTTCTTATTAAGTTTAAAAATATTTTTTTTTCTTATAGTCAAGAAAAAGATAAGAAGGATGGATAATTTTTAACTTAAAGTAATGAAATTAAGTCTCAAGGATTGATCCAAAAATATTAGTAGAGGATAAGTTGAGATCAAAAGAAGAATATTTAAGCAAAAGAATCTAGAATTCTTAATTTTCTCCTAATTTCATAAAATTTATCCTTACTTAAAGCCTTAGTGAAAATATCAGCCAATTGATTTTCAGTAGAAATATATTCAAGAATTATATCATTATTTTAAACATATTCTCTTATGAAATGATGTCTAATTTTAATGTATTTTGATCTAGAGTATTGAATTAGATTTTTAGATAGATTTATGGTACTAGTATTATCACATCTTATGAGAGTTTTATTTAGTTTGATGCCAAAGTCCTCAAGTTGTTGCTTAATCTATAAGATTTGTGTACAATAACTTCCGACTGTAATGTATTCAACCTCGACCATAGATAATGCTACTGAATTTTGCATTTTGCTAAACCAAGAGATTAACTCTTAAAAATTGATAAATTCCACTAGTGCTTTTTCTATCTAATCTACATCCAGCAAAGTTTGCATCTGAATATCCAATTAAATCGATTGATGAATTCTTAGAGTACCATAAACCTATGGATTGAGTTTTTTTAGGTATTTAAATATTCTTTTTATAGCATTTAAATACGATTGTTTTAGATTAGATTGAAATCATGTACATAAATAAATACTAAATATGATATCTGGTCTACTAGCAGTTAAATACAATAACGAACCTATCATGCCTCTATAGACTTTTGTATCAATATTTTTACCTTCTTCATCCTTGTCAAGCTTACATGATGGATTCATGGATGTACTAATGGCTTTGGAGCTCTCCATCCCAAATCTTTTAAGTAGCTCTCTTATGTACTTGCTTTGGATGATGGAGATCCCTTTCTTTATTTGTTTGATTTGAAGTTCAAGGAAGAACGTCAGTTCACCCATCATGCTCATCTCGAACTCCCCCTGCATGAGCTTAGCAAAATCTTAATATAAAGTTTTATTAGTAGACTCAAATATAGTGTCATCAATATATATTTATATTACTAAGATGTCATCATGATCTCTTTTAATGAAAAGGGTTGTATCTACATTTCCTCTTGAAAATCCATTATTAAGCAAGAATTTACTTAATCTTTCATACCAAGCCCTAGGTGCTTATTTTAAATCATATAATATTTTATTTAATTTAAAAGCATGATTTTCAAAATTGAAAGATTGTTCTACATAAACTTCTTCAGCAATTAATATATTCATTTAGAAAAGCACTTTTAATATCCATTTGAAATAACTTGAAATTCATAAAGTATGCATAAGCGAGTAAAAGTCTAATTGCTTCTAGTCTTGCAACAGATGCAAAGATCTCATCAAAATCAATTCTCTCTTCTTAATTATAATTCTTTGCAACTAATCTTGCTTTATTCCTAATTATATTTTCATTTTCATCTAATTTATTTCTATATACCCATTTTATGCCAATTATTAGATGATTTTTAAGTCTTGATACTAAAGTCCATACATTATTTCTTTCGAATTGATTAAGTTTCTCTTGCATTATATTTATCTAATTATAATCTTTTTTTATTTTATTTATGATTTTAGGTTCAAAATGAGAAATAAATGTAAAATGATTATATGCATCTCTAAGTGAAGAGCGAGTTTTTACCCCATGTGTATGATCACTAATAATTAATTTTTTAGGATGATTGAGAACATACCTTCATTCTTTTGGAAGATCATTTATACCTTGAGATTGTTCTTGTTGTCCTTCATCCTCATTTTCTTTCTTATTTTCATGATCATTTTTATTTTGAATTGTTAAATCCTTTAGGATGATCTCCTTCATCCCTTTTATAAGAGGATCTGCATCATCAATATCCTCACTCTTTCTTGATGGAAAATTATTAGTTTGATAAAAAATAACATGTATTGACTCCTCTACTATTAAGGTTCTTTTGTTAAATACTCTAAAAGCTTTACTAGAAGAGGAGTAACCAAGAAAAATAGCTTCATCGGATTTTGTATCAATTTTTTCTAATTTTTCTTTTTCATTATTCAAAATAAAACATCGACAACCAAAAATATGAAAATATGCAATGTTAGATTTTCTTCCTTCCAAAGATCATAAGATATTTTCTTTAAAATTGGTCTGATTAGGGCATGGTTTAAGATGTAATATGCCATGTTAATTGCTTCTGTCCAAAAGTATCTTGGGAGATTGTTTTCACATAGTATGGTATGGGCCATTTCTTCTAGAGTCCTATTTTTTCTTTCTATCATCCTATTTTGTTGGGGTGTCCTAGGTGCTGAAAAATTATGGCTTATTCCTTCTTCATCATAAAATTTTTCAAAATCTTGATTTTCAAATTCGGTTCCATGATCACTTTAAAAATTTTGAATTAAAAATCTTTTTTTATTTATAACTTTTTGATAAAATTTTGAGAAAACATAAAAAATTTCATCTTTGTATGCCAAAAAGAAAATCCATGTAAAACATGAGTAGTCATCGATAATTACAAAATCATAACATTTTCCACCTAAGCTTGTTGTTCTTGTAGGACCAAACAAATCCATGTGCAATAGTTTCAATGGCCTAGAAGTTGAAATAATATTCTTAGATTTGAATGAAACTCTAATTTATTTACCTAGTTGGCATGCATCATAAATTTTATCTTTTTCAAAATTTAATTTTGGTAAACTGGTAACTAATTTTTTTTTTTTTATAAGCTTTGAAAGTGAATACATACTAATGTGTGCAAGCTTACAATGCCAAAGCCAACTAGTCTCATTAATTTTGGTATTTATAGCTACTAGACATTGCATGTTTATCATAAAAAGATCATTCAAATCTATCATATAAATTTTATCATGTCTATATCCAACAAACTTAATGCCATCATCATTGGGACTAGCTACAATGCATAATGAAGATTCAAAAATAACTTTGTAACCCTTATCACAAAGTTGACTAATGCTTCAGAGATTTTATTTCAAATCATCTACTAATAAAATATTTTCAATATACTTGGAGGGAGTGATACCAATGTTACCTATACCAATAATTTTTTCTTTGTCATTATCTTCAAAGATGACTATTCCTCCACTTTTAGCATCAAGCGTGATGAATTGAAACTCATCACCGATCATGTGTCTTGAGCATTCACTATCAAGATACCATCTTTGATTTTCTTCTTTGGATGCAAGACACACCTACATGCAAAATCATGTCCTCACTCTAGATACTCAAGTTTTCTTGGGTCCTTTAAGGTTAGTCACAATGATTTTTTTTGAAACCTATATTTTTTTTACATTTAAATTATTAGAGAAACATGTATAAGATTTGTGTCCTAGTTTACCATATTTAAAGCAAGTAACATTTGAAAATTTTTTGCTTTATGAATCTACAAAAATATTTTTTAGAAATTTTTGTTTTCATAGGGGGTTATAGCCTAGACCGGTCTTATCATAAATGGCCTTTTGATTTTTAAGAATCACATGAAGTTTATTTGAACTCAAAGTAAAATTTTCAACTATCGATTTTAGCTTATCGATTTTATTTTTTAAATTTAGGTTCTCTTGAGTTAAGACTAGTTTTTCACTTAGGATAATTTTATTTTCTTTTAGCAAGACTTAATTCTTAAATTTTAGATCTTATTTTTAGTTCTTAATTTCTTTAAATCATCAACTAAATCATAGAAGGCCTCTTGAAATTCTTCGAATGTAAATTCATTTGAGATTTCAGCACTTACCTCATTTTCATATGCCATAAGGCATAGATTGGCTTGTTCATGAGCTTCTTCCTCTTTGGAGCTTGAGTCATCACTATCACTCCATATTGCCACCATAGCTTTTTTCTTATAGTTCTTGAAAACCTTTTTAAGTTGAGGACATTTAGACCTAAAGTGCCCCAACTTCTTACATTCATAGCAAATAAGAAGCTACTCCCTATTCTTTTCCTTGCTATGCTCTCCTTTGGTAGGTGGCCTCTTCCTTATCCCTTGTTTTCTTTTTAAAAATCTCTTGAACTTCCTTGTGATGAGGGCTATTTCTTCATCTTATTCTTTATCTTCCATTTCATCGGATTCCTCATCTTATTAAGTGGTAGATTTAAGGACTATTATCTTCTTTTTCTTGACATCTTCTTTTTGATGTTGTTTTATGCTTGGCTCGTACGTCATTAGTGATCTTAGAAGCTCTTCCAAGGATAAAATATTCGGATCTTTGGCTTCTTGGATTGCAGTCACTTTGGCCTCCCATGTCCTTGGCAAAGATCTAAGAATCTTCCTCATAAGCTCCCTTTTAGAATAAAACTTGCCAAGACTTTTAAGATCAAACCTAGGGTCTAGGTTGATCCTAGGGGGCTAATTCATGTATGGGTTGGGTTAGCCTAGGAGAGTTTTTGAGCTGGAATTTATTAGGATTCATGTAGGAACTCTAGGGTATATAAACTAGGATATTATAATTTTTACAATAAGGTTGGAATATAATTGAGCTTTTCTCCCTAACTCTCTTCTCTCTTCTCTCTGGTTCCAATGCCAAAAACCCTAGCTTCTCTCATCTTTCTTAGATCTTCTTCAGTTTGCTGGATTAACACCTAGGTTCATGCAAGAGATCAGATCTACGACTGTGGCTCCGAACAGCCATAGGAACAACATAGGACTCTAAGGTCAAGAGTCCCACTAGATTGAGACTCTATGATCAAGAGTCCCACTCGACAGAAACTCTCAGTCCTTCATGTTCAGGACTCTCTAAATGAGAGTCTTGATGACCTGAGACTCCATGATCGAGAGTCCCACTGGACTAAAACACTTTGACCAAGAGTCCTAGTGGACTGAAACACTGAGTCCTACTTATCTAAGACTCTCTGATCAAGAGTCCCACTAGTTTGGGACTCTATAATCTCAAGATCCATTCATTTAGGACATTGAGTTCAAGAGTCTCACTAGATTGGGACTTTTCAGGAGTTTCATGTTGATGGGACTCTGATGCCCGGTAACCCACCCGATTGGGACTTTAATATTTTTGGAAGATTAATTAGTAATTTGATTACTAATTAGCTCAATTTGATTGAGTGATAAGAATTTGATCAAGTCTAATTGAATTTGATTCGATTAAGTTTGATCCAATCAGGTCATGAGATGATCTAATCGCTAAGAAAGATTCGATCCTGATTTGGTCAAGATCTGGACCTAATTAATTTTTAATTTGATTAGAATTTTATTGATTTGAATTAAGCCAAATTTGGTTGGGTTAAACCTAGTCTAATTGATTTAAATTAATTAGTTTGGTTGAAATCAATTAGGACCAAGTCAAATGAGATTTGAGTTTAAATTCTCCCTAGCACCCACCATATTTGACTTTTCCACCTTGACCCATGCCCTCCTCTAATTTTTGTATGAGTTTTCTTATGCAGAAATGAATGTGCACCCTTCCTCTCTTCTGCCTTTGACCTGATCCAAATGTTGGACCAGTTCAAACTAAGTTGAATTTTGAATTCAATTTGGTTGGTTTGAAATTTGAAAAACCTAATCTCTTCCATATCTCCATGCTCCTAAACTTTTTGTTGCATATTTTTTTTGGCAATTTCTGATAGAGGATGAGCAGAAGGAGTGTCCTTCTCCTCTTCACTTAACAAGATCATGATGTTGTCATTAAGAGATCATATTTATCAGTTTAATCCGACTCCTTAAAATAACTAAGAATACGTAGATAGTAGTGAGTCGGGTTGAATCCATAGAAAAATGAAGAAAAATCCTGATTTTTCGGATCAGATTCGTTCAGATCTGATCGGATCAAGAGATATATTTTAAAATTTTTTTTTTGATCCAAATTAGATCTAAGATGTTTCAGATCTGATTTTAATTACTCTAATAATTAAAATAAAATATAAATAAATTAAATTTAATTTAATTTACCTTGATGTAGGATAATCCTATTATCCATTGATGATCCTGTAAGCAGCGGAAGGTTCTAGATCTAGCCACGCAAGTGCCTGGCCTCTATCGATATCTACTCGAATTGGATCTGAAGATCCTCTTCTTCTCTATCACGTCTCCAAAAATCATATTTGAATCTGATTTGGAGGATCTTCAAAATGGCTTTTGAAGATGAGCAGTTATCCTTTGCAGCAGCGCAACCTTCTAGTTTTCTGTCATCTTTCTCTCGCCTAGATTGCACCAACTGAGATCCCAAACTTCTTTGGGCATCGAGAGGAGAGGGAGAAGATGAACTTGACATGAAGGAGGAAGACAGAGGCAGTTGTCTATTGCAAGGACTATGTGTGGGCAAGTGCATGGTGTTAGATATATGTGCCCTAGAAGCCAGAATTGGCTGACACTTGTAATACACTTCTAGGGGCAAAATTATAATTTTGACTATAATTAATAAAATGGGTTATTTTCTATCACATATGTGTATTTAGTGTCTGTGATACATCCTTTGAGTTAATGGTAATGATAATTCATATTTTCAAGAGTTGAAAATTTAAGACATGAATAATCATTATTAACTCATAAACATGCTCCCGACCATAGGATCATCACGAGGATGGTGATTGATCCGGAAGGTTGGTGTACAATCGCTTCTCTTTAGTAGATGAGTCTTGAGTCTATGGTGTGGAGACACCGGAGCGAGAGTACAGGTACTCGTTAGAGAACGAGGGCACTGAGCGTGACCACCTCGAGTAGTCATTAGGGAAGTCTACCTTCTCGTCAATGACTGACTCGATGCTGCAGTAGTGTGTCTGGTTCTTTGACCTGAGATGCATCGGCAGTTCACCTTGAGGGTGTTATAGTTTGACTACAACATTACTCGGTCTCCTAGCCATATGGAACCCTGAGGTGTATGTTGGCTATAGCATGTTCATTGTAGGAACTGGATTGCATCAAGATGGAATCTATCTACCTCGGTGGTAGAGGAGCAGCCCTATGATGATCATGAGAATCAAGTCCAGAAGCCCATGGCCATGGTAGAGTGAAATAATAGAAAGAGTTTCTATTTAGATTTTCACATTGGACTCGAATCGAATGATTACATCATATGACAGAGACTAGGGTTTGACGAGTTCACCTTAACCCTAATCTGATCGGGGCTCAAGATAGAAGAACTTAATCACACAGGTAGCTGCACCAAGAGGTTCGCATTCAGCTCTGATGGGTTGCCACCATATACTGCTAGGTGTCACTGGTGGATTTTGGGAGCAATTAGAATGATTTAGATGATCGATCATTCTAGCTGTTCGAATCAGAAGAGTTCTGATCCATCGAAAGGAGTTTCGATGATGTCGATGATAGAGATCATGACATATCCCATTACCATACAGAACTGAACCTAACTGGGTCACACAAACAAGGGTTTGAATCTGGTGATCATCAATTGAACTGATCTAGTTCAATTGATCTGAATGAGATTCAATTAGGTTCAAGGAAATCGTGCTAGCACTCGATTGAACCTAACGTTCTTCTTTTACTATCATAAATAAGTTGTCCTGACTGAGCCAAAGGAGTTTGTGCTCAATCAGAGGCCTTCATATGGTCTGACTGGAGGTTGTCCAAGTCAGAAATAGGTTGTCTTATTTGTAAGACATTACCTGCCATTTTTGGTCACCTGCCATTTCTTGTTCTTTGACTTTGGTCAAAAGTCTACCTTTGACTGGTCAAACGTTGACCATTGACCACTTTGACTTTTGACCACATGTCATGCACCTATTGGAGAGCTGGTGGGGGCCTGTCCCCCTGCCAGAACCTGGCAAGGAGAAGGGCGCACGCCAAGGGTGGCGTGAGCCCAAGTAGGAGGCGCCTAGGAGTCCTTGTTGGACAAGGACTCCACCTCCCTTTTGGATTCCAATTCAGAGTTCTACTAAGAATCCAGTTTGACTGGTCTTAGGCACCCTCTAAGGAGGAATCCAGGGGTCTCTATTCCAACCAATCAGATTTAGATCTGATTTCACAAAGGGTTGTGATTGGTTGGAGAGGAAGAGGAGTTGGATCACAAGAGGTCTATAAATAAGACCCTGCGCCCAACCCTAATTCTAAAGTGAATGCAATTAGATCCCACGCCCCAAGGCTGCCTCTCCCCTCCTTCTCCATGCCATAGTCTCTTCTCCCCTTGCTCTCCACGTCCAAAAGGTGTTTTGGACTTAGGTTGGTGCGATTCAGATCAAGGAAAGGCGATCAAAAGCAAGAAGGCTGCGCTGCTGCAAAAGGACGACTGCAGATCTTCAAAAGAGTTTTGAAGATCCTCCAGATCAGATCCAGATCTGATTTTTGGAGGTGTGATAGAGAAGAAGAGGATCTCCAGATCCAACCCGAGTGGATACCGGTAGAGGCCAGGCGCTTGCGTGGCTAAGATCCAGAACCTTCCGCTGCAATCAGGATCATCTACAGGGTAATAGGATTACCCAAATCAGGTAAATTAAATTTGATTTAATTTATCTTATTTTATTTTATTTATTAAAATAATAAGAATCAGATCTGAAACATATCAAGATCTGATTGAGATCAAGAGAAAATTTTTGAAATATATCTCTTGATCTAATCAGATCTGGACGAACCTGGACCGGGAAATCAGGATTTCCCTTCAACTGGTATCAGAGCCATGGTTCTAGATTGTTTAGATCTGATTTTAATTTTATTTTAATTAGAAAATAAAGTGATTTCAGATGTCACATGAGATGTGATCAGATCTGAAATCAGAAAAAAATTAAAATTAAATGATTTGGATCTAAGAACATGAAGATATGCATGACTAGTTCTAGAATAGAATAGTTCTATAGAATAGTTTTGCATGTCTTTGATTTAATCTGATTAAATCATATTTTAGATCTTCTTATTTACTATTTTTCTGATATTATAAGTGTTATAATAACATCTGATAAACAGCAAATAAAAATTATTTAATTTTAAATATCATATGAGATATGATTAGATGCATGACTAGACTAGTTGTAGAATAGTTCTACATAATTGTCTAGATTAGAATTTATTTTGATTAGATCAATTTAAATCTAATTTTTTAGATTATTATGAGATAATTTAGATCTGAAAACATGCATGATTATGATACATGAGATGTATGCAAAATATGCCTTGATTAGATCTAAATTTGTATATGAGATATATGATATAGATCTATAACTGTTTTGTAGATTTACATGTTCCTGATTAAGGCGTTCCTCTTGGCCGTCCGGTCATAAGAACGAAGAAGGGTTTAAAGGCCCTCTCTTCCCATTCGATGGGGTGTTCTTATGACGTGTAGGGGTGCTGCGTGTTCGTCCTTAATCAGAAACCCAAAACTTACTTTCTGCAAAACCCTAGATCCTGAAACCCTAGGATTTATTGTGCATATTTTGTTTATGAACCCAACTTAATTAAGAATTAAGTTTATGGAATATTAATTAGGTCTAAAATTGAGAATTTCAGATCTAAGACATATTCATAATACTGGGTTCGGGCTTGGGTAGCTCAATTAGGTCTAAGCGGTTGATCAAACCGAATCAAGAGTTGGTTAGATGGGATCAACAATGCTTAAATTGACCAGCCTAATAGGATTAAGTCTGGGTCAAGATCGAGTCACGATCAAGCAAGACCTAATTAGGCTCAGAGGTTAGAGTCTGGATTGTAGGCTAACCCAATTGGTTCTGACTCAACAATTTGGTGTCTAAGGTAAGTTTGGCACAGACGACCGACTGGTTTTTAATTGGAAGCTACTCGACCTGAATGCGTTCTTGTGCGAGTTAACGGCATATTCCTTCCACCGGTCTCACTTACCTGGCCATATCTGTTGACACAGTTCTGATCTGAGGTGGTCAATAATCCGAGCTGACCCATGCCACTAGGTTAGTCATAATTGTTATGACTAAGCCAAGTCTAGTTTAATGAGACCTGAATCAATTCTCCCTAAGAAAAGATTAAGTCCGAGGTCTTCCACCATTGTAGACGTGCGGGCCCTTCCCGGGGTTGATTGTTCTCGGCTGGATACAGTGGCTCAGTTGCACCGGGAAGATGCAACCATGTCTATTAGGCATTGGATGCTATGGGCTGGAGGATGAGTTGGGCTCAATATTTCCGGATACGGTGAGAGACCCAATTAGGAACCCAGTCCATGCAAATGGTGGGTCTGACTTAACTAAGGAGTGGATCAATATTCCGGATACGGTGAGATTCATGAATTAGAGACCAAGTTTGGGTGCACCATGATTAGAGAATCATTGAACAAGAGTTGTTCACTCATTGGCTAACCCATCACCAATAACTGTTAGGTGAGGTGATGAGTCAGTTGGTGAGACCGCACCACCCACTAGAAATCATCAATCGCATGGAGATTTTCGCATCTCTACAGAGGGAGTGTAGGGATCCGAGAAAATAGTGGGAGCTAATTTGTTTAAAAATAAAATCCCTAAACAAATTGGTCAAGTCAAAATTACAGTATCTAACTAGAATCTTTGACTCTCTACAGGAAAATGTCTGCGTCCAACCCACTGGCACGTATCCTAGACACACATAGACTGACTGGACCCAATTATAAAGATTGGCTCAGGAACTACAAAATTATTTTGGGTTCAGAGAAGTTAACACATGTTTTGGACCAGGACCCTCCCACCTTACCAGCTCGTCCATCCACTGAACAGAGAGCGTCTCTGGAAAAATGGATTGACGAAGACAATAAGGCCAGATACTACATGTTGGGCTCGATGTCTGATGAGCTCCAGCGCCAACATGAAGATATCGGGACTGCTCGCCAAATGTTGGCTCACCTGCAGGAGATGTTTGGTGAACAGAGTCGCGCAGCCAAATATCAAGTCACGAAATGACTTTTTAAGGCTAAGATGCGTGATGGGCAGTCAGTCCAAGATCACTGTCTGACAATGATCAAGGACATGGAAGAGCTTGAGAAGCTCGGTGTGAAGTTGGACTTGGACTTGCAGAACGATATTATTCTGCAATCCTTGACTGATGCATATGGGCAATTCATCATGAATTACCACATGCATAAACTTCAAAATTCCTTGGCCGAGTTGATGAATATGCTGGTTACCGCTGAGCTTTCTATGAAAGGTTCTAAAGGCTCAGTTCTTGCTATGGAACGGACTTCTTCCAAAAGAAAGTCTTATGGAAAGAAAAAGAAGTCTGTGAAAAAGCAAAAGGTAGAAGGATCAAAGAAGAAGAAGGCAGAAACCGAAGAAGAAGGTCGATGGCAAAGGAAATGTTTCCATTGCAAAAGCGACGGCCATTGGAAGCGGAACTGCCCTACTTACCTGGCCACCCTAAAGAACAAGAAGGAAGGTCCTTCTGGAGGTATCGTTATTGAGTCTAACCTTACGGTTTCTTCTGCATCCAGTTGGGTGCTTGACTCTGGTTCTAGTGCTCATCGCACTTCTATGCCATTGAGGGAAGCGGAACTGCCCTACTTACCTGGCCACTGGTTTAGACTTAGTTTTAAAAGACTGTTATTATGTGCCTGAGCTACAGGAAATTTCTGTTTCATGCTTAGCACAAGAAGTGATCACCTTCTTTAAGGACCATTGTAACATTCTTTATGAAAGAAATAAAATTGCAAATGGGTTATGGTCTTTATCAGTTGCATATTGATGTATTTTAACTATCGAGCAAAACGTGAATGCCAAACGACCTAGGGATAGTCCAAACGACAGATATCTATGGCACCTGAGATTAGGTCATATAGCAGAAGATAGGATTAACAAATTGGAGAAAAATGGGCTATTGAGTCCATTGACTTTTGAGTCATATCCAACTTGTGAATCTTGTCTTCAAGGCAAAATGACTAAACTCCCTTTTGTTGGACATGGGGAGAGGGCCACAGATCTCCTTGCCCTAGTACATACTGATGTGTGCGGCCCATTTCGATGTGCCGGCTAGAGGCAATTTTGTCTACTTCATTACCTTTACCGATGATCTGTCTAGGTATGGGTATGTGTATCTTA
>QRFJ01004405.1:27451-60306 GCA_006176705.1 Cocos nucifera | reverse complement strand
CAAAATTATAATTTTGACTAAAATCAATAAAATGGGTTATTTTCTATCACATATGTGTATTTAGTGTCTGTGATACATCCTTTGAGTTAATGGTAATGATAATTCATATTTTCAAGAGTTGAAAATTTAAGACATGAATAATCATTATTAACTCATAAAATGCTCCCGACCATAGGATCATCACGAGGATGGTGATTGATCCGAAAGGTTGGTGTACAATCGCTTCTCTTTAGTAGATGAGTCTTGAGTCTACGGTGTGGAGACACCGAGAGCGAGAGTATGGATACTCGTTAGAGAACGAGGGCACTGAGCGTGACCACCTCGAGTAGTCATTAGGAAGTCTACCTTCTCGTCAATGACTGACTCGATGCTGCAGTGGTGTGTCTGGTTCTTTGACCTGAGGTGCATCGGCAGTTCACCTTGAGGGTGTTATAGTTTGACTACACCATAACTCGATCTCCTAGCCATATGGAATTCTGAGGTGTATGTTGGCTATAGCATGTTCATTGTAGGAACTGGATTGCATCAAGATGGAATCTATCTACCTCGGTGGTAGAGGAGCAGCCCTATGATGATCATGAGAATCAAGTCCAGAAGCCCATGGCCATGGCAGAGTGAAATAATAGAAAGAGTTTCTATTTAGATTTTCACATTGGACTTGAATCGAATGATTACATCATATGGCAGAGACTAGGGTTTGACGAGTTCACCTTAACCCTAATCTGATCGGAGGCTCAAGATAGAAGAACTTAATCACACAAGTAGCTGCACCAAGAGGTTCGCATTTAGCTCTGATGGGTTGCCACCATATACTGCTAGGTGTCACTGGTGGATTTTGGAAGCAATTAGAATAATTTAGATGATCGATCATTCTAGCTATTCGAATCAAAAGAGTTCTGATCCATCGAAAGGAGTTTCGATGATGTTGATGATAGAGATCATGACATATCCCATTATCATACAGAACTGAACCTAACTAGGTCACACAAATAAGGGTTTGAATCTAGTGATCATCAATTGAACTAATTCAGTTCAATTGATCTGAATGAGATTCAATTAGGTTCAAGGAAATCGTGCTAGCACTCGATTGAACCTAACGTTCTTCTTTTACTATCATAAATAGTTGTCCTGACTGAGCCAAAGGTGTTTGTGCTCAATCAGAGGCTTTCACTTGGTCTGACTGGAGTTTGTCCAAGTCAGAAAAGGATTGTCTTATTTTGTAAGATAATACCTGCCATTTTCGGTCACCTGCCATTTCTCGTCCTTTGACTTTGGTCAAAAGTTGATCTTTAACTGGTCAAATGTTGACCATTGATATTTTAACTTCTGTCCACGTGTCATGCACCTATTGGAAGAGCTAGTTGGGGCCTGTCCCCCTGCCAGAACCTGGCAAGGAGGAGGGCGCACGCCACCCTTGGCGTGTGCCCAAGCAGGAGGCGCCCAAGAGTCCCTATTGGATAGGGACTCCATCTTCTTTTTGGATTCCGATTAGACTTCTCCTAAGAACCAAGTTTGATTGGTCTTAGGTGCCATCTAAGGAGGAATCAAAGGGAGTCTATTCCCACCAATCAAATTTAGATCTGATTTCATAAAGGGTTATGATTGGTTGGGAAGAAGAGGAGTTGGATCACGCTTAGTCTATAAATAAGACCCTGCGCCCAACTTAAAAAGCAATTGAAATTCTCTTGCCCCAAGGCTACCTCTCCTCTCCTCCTCCATGCCAAGTCTACCTTCTCCCTCTCCTCTCCACGTCTGAAGGAGTTTGGGATCTTAGTTGGTGCAATCCAGATGAGAGAAAGGCGACAGAAAGCTAGAAGGCTGCGCTACTGCAAAGGAAAACTATTGATCTTTGAAAGGTATTTTGAAAATCCTCCAAATCAGATTCAGATCTAATTTTTTGAGATGTGATAGAGAAGAAGAGGATCTCCAGATTCAATCCAAGTGGATACCGATAGAGGTCAGGCACTTACGTGGCTAGATCCAGAACCTTCCACTGCTTACAGGATCATCAATGGGTAATAGGATTACCCTACATCAAGATAAATTAAATTTGATTTAATTTATTTAGATTTTATTTTTATTATCAGAATAATAAGGATTATATTTGAAATAGCTTAGATTTGATTAGGATCAAAGACAAAAATTTTTGAAATATATCTCTTGATCCGATCAGATCAGAACAAACCTGGTCCGGGAAATCAGGATTTCCCTTTCAACTGGTATCAGAGCCAGGTTCTAAAAGTGTTTAGATTCGATTTTAAATTTATTATAATTAAAAAATAAGTAATTTTAGATGTCACATGAGATGTGATCAGATCTGAAATCAAAAAAAATTAAAATTAAATGATTTGGATCTAAGATTAGAAAATATGCATGACTAGTTCTAAAATAGAATAGTTCTATAGAATAGTCTTGCATGTTTTCAATTTAATTTGATTAAATCATATTTTAGATCTATTTATTTACTATTTTTTGATATTATAATTATTATAATAATATCTAAAAAATAGTAAATAAAAATTATTTAATTTTAAACATCATATGAGATATGATTGATGCATGTCTAGACTAGTTGTAGAATAGTTCTACATAGTTGTCTAGATTAGAGTTTATTTTGATAAGATCAATTTAAATCTAATTTTTTAGATTATTATGAGATAATTTAGATCTAAAAATATGCATGATTCGATACATGAGATGTATGCAAAATATGCCATGATTAGATCTAATTTGTATATGAGATATATGATATAGATCTAAAACTAGTTTTGTAGTATTACATGTTCCTGATTAAGGCGTTCCTCTTGGCCGTCCGATCATAAGAATGAAGAAGGGTTTAAAGGCCCTCTCCTTCCATCCGATGGGATGTTCTTATGACGTGTAGGGGTGCTGCGTTCGTCCTTAATCAGAAATCCAAAACTTACTTTCTGCAAAACCCTAGATCCTGAAACCCTAGGATTTATTGTGCATATTTTGTTTATGAACCCTACTTAATTAAGAATTAAGATTATGAAATATTAATTAGGTCTAAAATTAAGAATTTTAGATCTAAGACATATTCATAATACTGGGTTCGGGCTTGGGTAGCTCAATTAGGTCTAAGCGGTTGATCAAACCGAATCAAGAGTTGGTTAGATGGGATCAACAATGCTTAAATTGACCAGCCTAATAGGATTAAGTCTGGGTCAAGATCGAGTCACGATCAAGCAAGACCTAATTAGGCTCAGAGGTTAGAGTCTGGATTGTAGGCTAACCCAATTGGTTCTGGCTCAATAATTTGGTGTCTAAGGTAAGTTTGGCACATACGACCGACTGGTTTTTAATTGGAAGCTACTCGACCTGAATGTGTTCTTGTATGAGTTAATGGCATATTCCTTCCACCGGTCTCACTTACCTGGCCATATCTGTTGACACAGTTCTGATCTGAGGTGGTCAATAATCCGAGCTAACCCATGCCACTAGGTTAGTCATAATTGTTATGACTATGACAAGTCTAGTTTAATGAGACCTGAATCAATTCTTCCTAAGAAAAGATTAAGTCTGAGGTCTTCCACCATTGTAGATGTGCGGGCCCTTCCCGGGGTTGATTGTTCTCGGCTGGATACAGTGGCTCAGTTGCACCGGAAAGATGCAACCATGTCTATTAGGCATTGGATGCTATGGGCTGGAGGATGAGTTGGGCTCAATATTCCGGATACGGTGAGAGACTCAATTAGGAATCCAGTCTGTGCAAATGGTGGGTCTGACTTAACTAAGGAGTGGATCAATATTTCGGATATGGTGAGATTCATGAATTAGAGACCAAGTTTGGGTGCACCATGATTAGAGAATCATTGAACAAGAGTTGTTCACTCATTGGCTAACCCATCACCAATAACTGTTAGGTGAGGTGATGAGTCAGTTGGTGAGACCGCACCACCCACTAGAAATCATTAATCGTGGAGATTTTTGCATCTCTACAGAGGGAGTGTAGGGATCCAAGAAAATAGTGGAAGCTAATTTATTTAAAAATAAAATTCTAAATAAATTGGTCAAGTCATAATTATAGTATCTAACTAGAATCTTTGACTCTCTATAGGAAAAATGTCTGCATCCAACCCATTAGCACGTATCCTGGACACACATAGACTGACCGGACCCAATTATAAAGATTGGCTCAGGAACTACAAAATTATTTTGGGTTCTGAGAAGTTAACACATGTATTGGACCAGGACCCTCCCACCTTACCAGCCCGTCCATCCACTGAACAGAGAGCGTCTCTGAAAAAATGGATAGACGAAGATAATAAGGCCAGATATTACATGTTGGGCTCGATGTCTGATGAGCTCCAGCGCCAACATGAAGATATCAGGACTGCTCGCCAAATGTTGGCTCACCTACAGGAGATGTTTGGTGAACAGAGTCGCGCAGCCAAGTATCAAGTCACGAAATGACTTTTTAAGGCTAAGATGCATGATGGGCAGTCAGTCCAAGATCACTGTCTGATGATGATCAAGGACATGGAAGAGCTTGAGAAGCTCGGTGTGAAGTTAGACTTGGATCTGCAGAATGATATTATTCTGCAATCCTTGACTGATGCATATGGGCAATTCATCATGAATTACCACATGCATAAACTTCAAAATTTTCTTGGCCGAATTAATGAATATGCTGGTTCACCGCTGAGCTTTCTATGAAAGGTTCTAAAGGCTCAGTTCTTGCTATGGAACGGACTTCTTCCAAAAGAAAGTCTTATGGAAAGAAAAAGAAGTCTGTGAAAAAGCAAAAGGTGGAAGGAGGAAAGAAGAAGAAGGCAGAGCCGAAGATGAAAGGCCGCTGCCAAAGGAAAAGTATTTCCATTGCAACAGCGACGGCCACTGGAAGCGGAACTGCCCTACTTACCTGGCCACCCTAAAGAACAAGAAGGAAGGTCCTTCTGGAGGTATGCTCGTTATTGAGTCTAACCTTACGGTTTCTTCTGCATCCAGTTGGGTGCTTGACTCTGGTTCTAGTGCTCATCTGTGCACTTCCATGCAGGGTCTTGAGGATAGCAGGAGGCTGAGGGATGGAGACATGATCCTACGCATCGGTAATGGAGCAAGAGTTGCTGCAGTAGCCGTGGGAAACATACCCTCTTCGATTACCATCTGGTTTAGACTTAGTTTTGAAAGACTGTTATTATGTGCCTGCAGCTAGCAGGAAATTTGATTTCTGTTTCATGCTTAGCACTAGAAGGCTATGTGATTACCTTCTTTAAGGACCATTGTAACATTCTTTATGAAAGAAATAAAATTGCAAATGGTTTTCTTATTAATGGTCTTTATCAGCTACATATTGATGTACCTATTCTAACTATCGAGCAAAACGTGAATGCCAAACGACCTAGGGATAGTCCAAACGATAGATATCTATGGCACCTGAGATTAGGTCATATAGCAGAAGATAGGATCAACAAATTGGAGAAAAATGGGCTATTGAGTCCATTGACTTTCGAGTCATATCCAACTTGTGAATCTTGTCTCCAAGGCAAAATGACTAAACTCCCTTTTGTTGGACATGGGGAGAGGGCCACAGATCTCCTTGCCCTAGTACATACTGATGTGTGCGGCCCATTTGATGTGCCGGCTAGAGGCAATTTTGTCTACTTCATTACCTTTACCGATGATCTGTCTAGGTATGGGTATGTGTATCTTATGAGACACAAGTCTGAAGCTTTTGAAAAGTTCAAAGAATTCAGACATGAAGTAGAAAAACAAACTAAAAAACCCATTAAGGTTCTTCGATCAGATCGAGGAGGTGAATACCTTAGCCGGAAAATTCCTAGACTATCTCAAGGAAAATGGCATAGTCTCTCAATGGACTCCACCAGGAACACCTCAACTTCAATGGGGTTTCAGAACGGAGAAATCGGACTCTATTGGATATGGTCCGATCCATGATGAGCTTCACAGACCTCCCTAATTTCTTTGGGGACACTCATTGTTAACTTCAATTTATCTACTGAATAGGGTTTCCTCTAAAACCGTTCCTACCACACCGTATGAGATATGGCACGGTAAGAAACCAAGTCTGAGTCATCTCAGAATTTGGGGTTGTCCGGCTCATGTCAAAAGACAACAAGCGGACAAGTTAGAGTTTAGGTCCTTTAGAGCTCGATTCATAGGATATCCTAAAGAGTCATTAGGATACTATTTCTACATTCCAGAAGACCACAATGTGATTGTGAGTCGACATGCCATCTTTCTTGAAAAATAGTTTATTCAAGATAGCGGCATTGGAAAATAGATCAAGCTTGATGAGAAAGTCTCACAAGTGGAACGAGCTAAGGACCAATTGGAACCAAATCAGGTTGAGCCAATAAGAACACTACCTCCTCCACCTCATAGATCGGAAAGAGTTTTCCGTCCCTCCTGAAAGATACTTAGGTATTATTTCAGAGGATGTAGAGGAAATGTTCCTCGTAGGTAATGGTGCTCATGGTGATGATCCCAAAACCTACAATGAGGCGATATCAGATATCGACTCTGAGAAATGGCTAGAGGCAATGCAGTCAGAAATTGACTCGATGCACTCAAACCAAGTCTGGACCTTGGTAGATCCACCAGAAGGTATAGTACCTATTGGGTGTAAATGGATCTTCAAGAGAAAGATTGGTGCAGATGGGAATGTGGAGACATTCAAGGCTAGACTAGTGGCAAAAGGTTATAGTCAAGCGCGAAGGCATTGACTATCAGGATACCTTTTTCCCTAGTGGCTATGCTAAAATCCATCCGCACATTGCTTGCCATTGCAGCCTATTTCGATTATGAAATATGGCAAATGGACGTGAAAACGGCATTCCTTAAATGGATATCTTGAGGAAGATATCTATATGGAATAGCCGCTAGGTTTCACATCCAGTGATACTGATCACAAGGTTTGCAAGCTGCAAAGGTCCATATATGGACTTAAGCAAGCATCTCGGAGCTGGAACACTCGTTTCAATGATGTGATCAAAAAGTTTGGTTTCATCAAAAATGAAGAGGAACCATGTGTTTTCAAAAAGGTCAGTGGGAGCGCTGTTGTCTTCCTCGTATTGTACGTGGATGACATCCTCCTTATTGGGAATGATATTCCCATGTTGATGATAGTCAAAATATGGTTGTCCAAGGAATTCTCCATGAAAGACCTAGGTGAAGCATCCTTTATTCTAGGAATTAAGGTCTATAGGGATAGACCGAATAGGATGCTAGGACTTTCACAGAAGATGTACATAGAGGAAGTACTAAAGAGGTTTAGTATGGAAAACTCTAAGAGGGGATTAATACCCTTCAGACATGGTATTCATCTTTCCAAGAAGATGTGCCCCTAGCACACCTGAGGAAATAGAACGCATGAGCAAGATCCCTTATGCTTCTGCAATAGGGAGCCTCATGTATGCCATGCTATGTACACGACCTGATATAGCCCATGCTGTGAGTGTCACAAGCAGATATCAGTCAAATCCAGGTGAAGAACACTGGACTTCTGTGAAATGTATCCTTAAGTACTTGAGAAGAACTAAGGATATGATGTTGGTCTTTGGTAACGGAGAACTCCAAGTCCAGGGATACACAGACTCGGATTTCATGTCGGATGAAGATGATCGAAAGTCGACATCTGGGAGTCTATTTGTATGCAATGGTGCTGTTGTCAGCTGGAGGAGTTCCAAGCAAACCATGGTAGCAGATTCCACCATAGAAGCAGAATATATTGCTACATCAGAGGCTGAGAAGGAAGCTTCTGGTACAAGAGGTTTGCTATAGAAATTGGAGTAATGCCATCAGATGCCATTCCTCTATACTGCGACAACAATGGTGCCATAGATCTTGCTAAGGAGCTGAGATCTCACCAAAAATTCAAGCACATTGAGCGGCGATACCACCTCATCCATGATTACGTCGAGAAGGGTTACGTCGAGGTCAAGAGAGTCAACTCCACAGATAATGTGGCAGACCCACTTACAAAGCCGTTGGGCCAGCAGAAGATCGAAGCCCACCTTGAGAAGATGGGACTTAGACTTGTAGCCAATTGACTTTAGGATAAGTGGGAGATTGTTAGATATATGTGCCCTAGAAGCCAGAATTGGCTGACACTTGTAATACACTTCTAGGGGCAAAATTATAATTTTGACTATAATCAATAAAATGGGTTATTTTCTATCACATATGTGTATTTAGTGTCTGTGATACATCCTTTGAGTTAATGGTAATGATAATTCATATTTTCAAGAGTTGAAAATTTAAGACATGAATAATCATTATTAACTCATAAAATGCTCCCGACCATAGGATCATCACGAGGATGGTGATTGATCCGGAAGGTTGGTGTACAATCGCTTCTCTTTAGTAGATGAGTCTTGAGTCTACGGTGTGGAGACACCGGAGCGAGAGTATAGGTACTCGTTAGAGAATGAGGGCACTGAGCGTGACCACCTCGAGTAGTCATTAGGAAGTCTACCTTCTCGTCAATGACTGACTCGATGCTGCAGTGGTGTGTCTGGTTCTTTGACCTGAGGTGCATCGGCAGTTCACCTTGAGGGTGTTATAGTTTGACTACACCATAACTCGGTCTCCTAGCCATATGGAACCCTGAGGTGTATGTTGGCTATAGCATGTTCATTGTAGGAACTGGATTGCATCAAGATGGAATCTATCTACCTCGGTGGTAGAGGAGCAGCCCTATGATGATCATGAGAATCAAGTCCAGAAGCCCATGGCCATGGCAGAGTGAAATAATAGAAAGAGTTTCTATTTAGGTTTTCACATCGGACTTGAATCGAATGATTACATCATATGACAGAGACTAGGGTTTGACGAGTTCACCTTAACCCTAATCTGATCGGGAGCTCAAGATAGAAGAACTTAATCACACAGGTAGCTGCACCAAGAGGTTCGCATTCAGCTCTGATGGGTTGCCACCATATACTGCTAGGTGTCACTGGTGGATTTTGGGAGCAATTAGAATGATTTAGATGATCGATCATTCTAGCTGTTCGAATCAGAAGAGTTCTGATCCATCGAAAGGAAGTTTCGATGATGTCGATGATAGAGATCATGACATATCCCATTACCATACAGAACTAAACCTAACTAGGTCACACAAATAAGGGTTTGAATCTGGTGATCATCAATTGAACTAATTCAGTTCAATTGATCTGAATGAGATTCAATTAGGTTCAAGAAAATCGTGCTAGCACTCGATTGAACCTAACGTTCTTCTTTTACTATCATAAATAGTTGTCCTGACTGAGCCAAAGGAGTTTGTGCTCAATCAGAGGCCTTCACTTGGTCTGACTGGAGCTTGTCCAAATCAGAAAAGGGTTGTCTTATTTTGTAAGACATACCTGCCATTTTTGGTCACCTGCCATTTCTCGTCCTTTGACTTTGGTCAAAAGTTGACCTTTGACTGGTCAAATGTTGACCATTGATATTTTGACTTCTGTCCACGTGTCATGCATCTATTGGAGAGCTGGTGGAGGCCTGTCTTCCTATCAGAACCTGGCAAGGAGGAGGGCGCACACCACCCTTGGCATATGCCCAAGCAGGAGGCGCCCAGGAGTCCCAGTTGGACAAAGACTCCATCTCCCTTTTGGATTTCGATTAGACTTCTCCAAAGAACCAAGTTTGACTGGTCTTAGGTGCCATCTAAGGAGGAATCCAAGGGACTCTACTCTCTCCAATCAGATTTAGATCTAATTTCATAAAAAGTTATGATTGGTTGGGAAGAAGAGGAGTTGGATCACGCTTAGTCTATAAATAAGACCCTGCGCCCAACTCAAAAAGCAATTGAAATTCCCATGCCCCAAGGCTGCCTCTCCTCTCCTCCTGCATGCCAAGTCCACCTTCTTCCTCTCCTCTCCATGCCCAAAGGAGTTTGGGATCTTAGTTGGTGCAATCCAGACGAGAGAAAGGCGACAGAAAGCTAGAGCAATGGACAACTACTGATCTTCGAAAGGTGTTTTGAAGATCCTCCAAATTAGATTCAAATCTAATTTTTGGGATGTGATAGAGAAGAAGAGGATCTCTAGATCCAGCCCAAGTGGATACCGATAGAGGCCAGGCACTTGCGTGGCTAGATCTAGAACCTTTCACTGCTTACAGGATCATCAATGTGTAATAGGATTATCCTACATCAAGGTAAATTAAATTTGATTTAATTTATTTAGATTTTATTTTTATTATTAGAATAATAAGGATCAGATCTAAAATATCTCAGATCTGATTATGATCAAAGAAAATTTTTTTTGAAATATATCTCTTGATCCGATTAGATCAGAACGAACCTAGTCCGAGAAATCTAGATTTCCCTTTCATCAGTCTCCTAGCTATTCAAAATCCTGAGGTATATGTTGGCTATAGCATATTCATTGTAGGAATTGGATTGCACCAAGAGGAAATCTATCTACCTTGGTAGATGAGGAGCAGTCCGATGATAATCATGAGATTGAGTCATTAAGCCTATGGCCATGGCAGGGCGAAGATTTTAGAAAAAGTTTCTATTAGAGTTTCACATTGGACTCAAATCGAATGATTAATTCATATGATAGATATTGGGTTTGACGAGTTCACCTTAACCCTAATCCAATCGGGGCTTAAGATAGAAAAATCCAATCACATAGGTAGCTATACTAAGAGGTTCACTTTTGGTTCTTATGGATTGCCATCACATACTACTAGGTGTTACTGGTGGATTTTTGCAGCAATTAGAATAATTTAGATGATCAGTCATTCTAATTATATGAATTAGAAAAGTTCTGATCCATCTAAAGATTTTTTGATGATATCAATGATAGAGATCATGACATGTCTCGTTACCATACAGAATAAAACCTAACTAGATCACACAAATAAGGATTTGGATCTAGATGTCATCAATTGGACTTATCCAGTTCAATTGATTTGGATTAGATTCAATTAGGTTTAAGAAAATCATGCTAGCACATGATTGAGCCTAACATTCTTCTTTTGTAATCATTTTGGTTCATCTTGGCTGAGCTAAATTTATTTAGACTCACTCAGAAACCTTGTCTTAGTCTGACTGGAGCTTGTCTAGATCAGAAAAGAGTTGTCTTAATTCAATAGATGGATTTAAGATAACACCTGTAAATTTCTATCACCTGCTAATTTCTGTTTTTGAACATAGGTCAACAGTTGACCATGGACACTTGGACATAGGGCCATGTGTCATGCACCAATAGGAGAGCACCTTGGGCTCTTGTCCCCTACTAAAAGAGGTAAGAGAGAGGGTGCATGCCATCCTAGGCATGTGCCCCATATGGATAAGGGATGGAGTCTCATATAGATTAGACTCCACGTAATTTTGATATGATCAAACACCTATGTGCCAAAGTGTCTTGTTTATCCAGTGTTGGTGCCACCTATGTGGATTTTTGAGCGTCTCTCATCTAATTGGATCAGATGAAATCATCCCACCAATCAAATTTAGATTTGATTGAATGAAGGCCTTTGATTGGCCGGGATGATATGGCACTGCATGGTGCAACAAGGTCTATTTAAACCCTGACTATGCCTAGAGTTAGGGAGCTTCTTCCTTTCACCACACCGCAAGGCTACCCTCCTCTATTCCATGCCTCCCTCTAATCCTCTCTCTCTCTCCTCTCTGTGCCCAAAGGAGTTGGGCATAGGTTCAAGTGCAATCCAAGGAAGAAATGTTTCTGGATCAGGAAGAAGATAGCACTGCTGAAAGAGACGACCACTGCTTCTTCAAAGTAGTTTTGAAGAACTTCAAGATTGGATCCAGATCTAATTTTTGAAGAGGTGATTTAGAAAGAGAAGACCTTCAGATCTTGTCTAAGTGGACACTGGTAGAGGCCAGGCACATGCATGGCTCCTTTCAGAACCTCAGGATCAATCAGAATCATTATAGGATAATTTGATTACCCAAAAATAAAGATATAAAATTAAATTAGATTTAATTTTATTTTAATTTTTAATATTAGATATTTAGGATTAGATCTAAGATGTCTCAGATCTAATTAAGATTATAAAATTTTTTTTTTAAAATATTCCTTCAGATCCAATCAGATTTGAACGATCCTGTGCGGGGAAACAATTTTTTCCTTCACGAACTTCTACTAAAACTGATTTAGCCAAAAGGGGGTCAACCTTCAAGTCATGTGTGCTGGATGAACTTCTTAATGGATGAATAACTGATTTATAAATAATTAGAACCCAACCCATCCAACTTTGCTTGGCAACAAATCTTAAAACAACTGAACTTCTTTTAGCCAGACTCGTTCCAGTCAAACTCCTTTCTAGTTGGGCTTCATTCAGACAGGATTTTATCCAACTGAATTCTACTTCTGCTGAATTCCTTCACTCCACTTTATATATAGTAGCCGAGCTCCTTCTTCCCCCTCTGAAAATCGTAGAGCTAGCTAGTTTATATAATGCATGTTGACTGGTGAGCTTGAATAGTGAAAGAACTTTTTCATCAGTACAAGTCTGATTTTCATCCCAGGATAGTAGCCACTCTATAGATAATGAGCCAAAGTACCCCTTCAATTCAAACTTTAGGCCAATCCTTAAAGTAGCCGAACTCCTAAAAGTTATCCAAGCCAGCAATAGCAGAGTTCGATTGACTTACAAGACCGCCCTTTGTAACCCAAAGACTAGTTTCCAAGATCGACCAGAATGATCCTAAGTTCTGCATGAACGATTCGCTTCCAAGCATAAAAGTCTCTAATTAATCATCCAAACTTCAACAAACCAACCCCAACTATCTACAAATCCTAACAAAATGGTAGCTCATTCTCCATAATAGACTCCACGTGGCCCGAGCGATCCACTAGCAGATGGTTACGACTATCACCGTCAATCTATTATAAGCTTTTCCTATAAAAAGGATCGTTCAGATACATTTTTTCTCTTGAAGCTCTTCTTTCTACTCTAATTCTCTTGAGTACTCCATTTCTGCTGGTCAGAAAACTGACTTGAGCATCGGAAGATCTTGCCGGAGCCATCCAACTCTGGTCTGGACTTCTTCTTGTAGGTCTCGTCGACGGCCTCATCTTCCCCAGCTCTAGTAACTCCGACATCAATACTATTTTCTACACCAATAGGATTGGCACTAGAAGAAGAGATCTTTGAGCCCTTATTCTTAAAGGAATACTATGTTGAGTCCATCTCCTTTCTCTCTTCTCCAATTCATTAACTTCTTTTCCTTTTGATCTCTTCCTATTTTAGTATGATACCATCTAAGAAAGCTGCAACTAGGCGATCCACCACCTCTATTGCCAGATCCATCCAAGAACTAGTGGATCCACCTGGTTAGACCTCATTGCTAGTACCTCAAACTCCACCGATGGCCATGGTGGATCTAGAGCAGTTTAACCTATTGGTATAGTAGGTTAGGAGCCTTACTAAAGTAGTAAAGACCATGTAGCAGTCCCCATCAGCAATTCATCTAGAAAGACCCTCGCCGGAGTGCCAAGATTTGGCACAAGAAAGGTCCACATGGGTAAGCCAGCCGGTGACCCATGGCTAAGGAAAGCAGAAGGCAGAGAGCTCTTGTTTTGATCATGATTTTAGTCCTAGAGAGTCTTTTCCTCTTTCCAGCCAGCCATTGCTTGAGACCCATGATCGAGATGACATTCTCGATCAAAAATTTCAAGAAATGAACTAGTGGATCGATGAACTCCACCATGTCAACCCCATTCGCCATGATGACATCTGCACTGACCCTTTTTTCTCTGCTTGCATCATGCAGGAGTCCATCCTACCAAACTTCAAACTCCCCTAATTTAAAAATTATGATGGGACCACCAACTCAATCGACCACCTCGAGGCTTTTAGGACTATGATGCTGCTCCATGGCATGCCTAATGCCATTTTGTGCCATGCTTTCTCCTCCACTCTAACGGGAGCAGCGAGGAACTGGTACTCGGACCTCAAATTAGGTACCATTTTTTTTTTTGATTAGTTGAGCCACTATTTGTAGCTCATTTTATCAGTAGTCGATATCAGAGATGTAGCTTGGACTCCCTTGTAAATATCAAGCAGAAGGAAAGAGAGTCCATTCGAGCCTACATCAATCAGTTTAATGCTACTACCTTAGAGGTCCAAAATATGAACTAGTTAGTTGTAATAGCTACACTGAAGGGTGGCCTCTAGAAAAATAATCTCCTCTTATCTCTAGAAAAGAAGTATCCCTAGGATTTTGTTGACATGCTAGTTTGGACAGAAGGCTATGCTCAAGTGGAGGAAGCCTTCAAGTTGAAGGATGAGGAAGCTGCAAGAGAGTAGCAAGCGAGTGAATCTAGCATGCCCACAACTGATACGAAGCTAAGTGAAGCTCGACCGTACTCCAGGACTCCTCTTGAGTGTAGACAAGCTCAGACTCAATCCCAAGCTCGTTGACAAAAAAGCCCAGACCGAAGGGCACGACAGGGCTCCCCACCTAGAAGGTTTCATAACTATGCCCCTCTAAACATTTCTAAAACCTAAGTATTGATGTAGATAAAGGAGTAATTGCTAAGATCAAAAAGAATGTGGACTCATCCAGCCAAGCATAATCCAAACAAGTACTTCCTCTACCATCGTGACCATGATCATGATACTGAAGAAAGTATCTAGCTCCAAGATGAGATTGAGGAGCTAATTAGGAGGGAATGATCGGATCAATTCCTCTGACATCGATCAAAAAGAAAGGAAGATCGACCAATAGTCCTACCACAGCCAAAACCACCTCGAGGAGATGATCCATGAGGAGATCGGCCCCCACTTGCAATCATTAATACCATCGCTAGGGGACATCGTGAAGGAAACCAATCTAGGGTTCTACAGTTAGCTTTTGAAACTTTTTCAAAATCATAGTAGAAAAGATGAATTAATCACATCAATTCATGAATAAAATAATATAAAATCCTAGATTTAGGATCCTATTACATGATCAAAGCATAATATTAAATCAAAAATTAAAATATCAAAAGGAAAAGTGTTGATCATATCAACTTAGATCTACACTAGATCTAATCTAGATATACAATAGGGAGATCAAATCATCCTTACCTTTGCAACTCGAGTTTCATAACTCACTGATCTAGGCTTGAGATTATTGCTCTAAGCTGCACATGTGTCCAGCCTCTATAGGTTGTCCACATGATCCCTCGATCGTAGATCAGAGGTTCGATGCTGGAAATCAACACAGTATGCTAGTACTATGCTGATCCTTCTTTGACATTTGATCTAAATCTTCCTTCTTCAAAAACTTGGACTCTCCAATAAGTAGAAGGAAGGAGGAAGAATTTGTGATTTAGAGACACTCCAAACTCACAAAAAAATTGGAGCAAAAAATCTATAAGAAAATCCTAGAAGAAGACACTCTTCTTCTTCTTTATTCGCTAACCTAGACACTGTTAGATATATGTGCCCTAGAAGCCAAAATTGGCTGACACTTGTAATACACTTCTAGGGGTAAAATTATAATTTTGATAATTAAGAGTTGAAAATTTAAGACATGAATAATCATTATTAACTCATAAAATGCTCCCGACCATAGGATCATCACGAGGATGGTGATTGATCCGGAAGGTTGGTGTACAATCGCTTCTCTTTAGTAGATGAGTCTTGAGTCTACGGTGTGGAGACACCGGAGCGAGAGTACAGGTACTCGTTAGAGAACGAGGGCACTGAGCGTGACCACCTCGAGTAGTCATTAGGAAGTCTACCTTCTCGTCAATGACTGACTCGATGCTGCAGTAGTGTGTCTGGTTCTTTGACCTGAGGTGCATCGGCAGTTCACCTTGAGGGTGTTATAGTTTGACTACACCATTACTCGGTCTCCTAGCCATATGGAATCCTGAGGTGTATGTTGGCTATAGCATGTTCATTGTAGGAACTGGATAGCATCAAGATGGAATCTATCTACCTCGGTGGTAGAGGAGCAGCCCTATGATGATCATGAGAATCAAGTCCAGAAGTCCATGGCCATGGCAGAGTGAAATAATAGAAAGAGTTTCTATTTAGATTTTCACATTGGACTTGAATCGAATGATTACATCATATGACAGAGACTAGGGTTTGACGAGTTCACCTTAACCCTAATCTGATCGGGGCTCAAGATAGAAGAACTTAATCACACAGGTAGCTGCACCAAGAGGTTCGCATTCAGCTCTGATGGGTTGCCACCATATACTGCTAGGTGTCACTGGTGGATTTTGGGAGCAATTAGAATGATTTAGATGATCGATCATTCTAGCTGTTCGAATCAGAAGAGTTCTGATCCATCGAAAGGAGTTTCGATGATGTCGATGATAGAGATCATGACATATCCCATTACCATACAGAACTGAACCTAACTGGGTCACACAAACAAGGGTTTGAATCTGGTGATCATCAATTGAACTGATCTAGTTCAATTGATCTGAATGAGATTCAATTAGGTTCAAGAAAATCGTGCTAGCACTCGATTGAACCTAACGTTCTTCTTTTACTATCATAAATAAGTTGTCCTGACTGAGCCAAAGGAGTTTGTGCTCAATCAGAGGCCTTCATATGGTCTGACTGGAGGTTGTCCAAGTCAGAAAAGGTTGTCTTATTTTGTAAGACATTACCTGCCATTTTTGGTCACCTGCCATTTTTCTTGTTCTTTGACTTTGGTCAAAAGTCTGACCTTTGACTGGTCAAATGTTGACCATTGACACTTTGACTTTTGTCCACATGTCATGCACCTATTGGAGAGCTGGTGGGGGCCTGTCCCCCTGCCAGAACCTGGCAAGGAGGAGGGCGCACGCCACCCTTGGCGTGTGCCCAAGCTGGAGGCGCCCTAGGAGTCCCTGTTGGACAGGGACTCCATCTCCTTTTTGGATTCCAATTAGAGTTCTCCTAAGAACCAACTTTGACTGGTCTTAGGCACCCTCTAAGGAGGAATCCAGGGGACTCTATTCCCACCAATCAGATTTAGATCTGATTTCACAAAGGATTGTGATTGGTTGGGAAGAAGAGGAGTTGGATCACGCTTAGTCTATAAATAAGACCCTGCGCCCAACTCAAATTAAGATTGGAATAACAATTCTCCATGCCCCAAGGCTGCTTCTCCTCTCCTCCTCCATGCCAAACCCACCTTCTCCCTCTCCTCTCCACGTCCAAAAGGAGTTTTGGACCTTGGTTGGTGCGATCCAGATCAAGAGAAAGGCGACTGAAAGCTAGAAGGCTGCGCTGCTGCAAAGGACGACTGCTGATCTTCAAAAGGAGTTTTGAAGATCCTCCAGATCAGATCCAGATCTAATTTTTGGAGATGTGATAGAGAAGAAGAGGATCTCCAGATCCAGCCTGAGTGGATACCGGTAGAGGCCAGGCACTTGCGTGGCTAGATCCAGAACCTTCCGCTGCTTACAGGATCATCAATGGGTAATAGGATTACCCACTATCAAGGTAAATTAAATTTGATTTAATTTATCTAATTTTATTTTAATTATTAAAATAATAAGAATCAGATCTAAAATATCCCAGATCTGATCTAGATCAAAGAGAAAAAATTTTGAAATATATCTCTTGATCTGATCAGATCTGAACGAACCTGGACCGGGAAATCAGGATTTTCCCTTCAACTGGTATCAGAGCCAAGGTTCTAAAAGTGTTTAGATCTGATTTTAAATTTATTTTAATTAGAAAATAAGTGATTTCAGATGTCACATGAGATGTGATCAGATCTAAAATCAGAAAAAATTAAAATTAAATGATTTGGATCTAAGATTAGAAAATATGCATGACTAGTTCTAAAATAGAATAGTTCTATAGAATAGTCTTGCATGTTTTCAATTTAATTTGATTAAATCATATTTTAGATCTATTTATTTACTATTTTTTGATATTATAATGGTTATAATAACATCTAAAAAATAGCAAATAAAAATTATTTAATTTTAAATATCATATGAGATATGATTGATGCATGTCTAGACTAGTTGTAGAATAGTTCTACATAATTATCTAGATTAGAATTTATTTTGATTAGATCAATTTAAATCTAATTTTTTAGATTATTATGAGATAATTTAGATCTGAAAATATGCATGATTCGATACATGAGATGTATGCAAAATATGCCATGATTAGATCTAATTTGTATATGAGATATATGATATAGATCTAAAACTGTTTTGTAGTATTGCATGTTCCTGATTAAGGCGTTCCTCTTGGCCGTCCGGTCATAAGAATGAAGAAGGGTTTAAAGGCCCTCTCTTCCCATTCGATGGGGTGTTCTTATGATGTGTAGGGGTGCTGCGTGTTCGTCCTTAATCAGAAATCCAAAACTTACTTTCTGCAAAACCCTAGATCCTGAAACCCTAGGATTTATTGTGCATATTTTGTTTATGAACCCTACTTAATTAAAAATTAAGATTATGGAATATCAATTAGGTCTAAAATTGAGAATTTTAGATCTAAGACATATTCATAATACTGGGTTCGGGCTTGGGTAGCTCAATTAGGTCTAAGCGGTTGATCAAACCGAATCAAGAGTTGGTTAGATGGGATCAACAATGCTTAAATTGACCAGCCTAATAGGATTAAGTCTGGGTCAAGATCGAGTCACGATCAAGCAAGACCTAATTAGGCTCAGAGGTTAGAGTCTGGATTGTAGGCTAACCCAATTGGTTCTGACTCAACAATTTGGTGTCTAAGGTAAGTTTGGCACATACGACCGACTGGATTTTTAATTGGAAGCTACTCGACCTGAATGCGTTCTTGTACGAGTTAATGGCATATTCCTTCCACCGGTCTCACTTACCTGGCCATATCTGTTGACACAGTTCTGATCTGAGGTGGTCAATAATCCGAGCTAACCCATGCCACTAGGTTAGTCATAATTGTTATGACTATGACAAGTCTAGTTTAATGAGACCTGAATCAATTCTCCCTAAGAAAAGATTAAGTCTGAGGTCTTCCACCATTGTAGATGTGCGGGCCCTTCCCGGGGTTGATTGTTCTCGGCTGGATACAGTGGCTCAGTTGCACCGGGAAGATGCAACCATGTCTATTAGGCATTGGATGCTATGGGCTGGAGGATGAGTTGGGCTCAATATTTTGGATACGGTGAGAGACTCAATTAGGAACCCAGTCTATGCAAATGGTGGGTCTGACTTAACTAAGGAGTGGATCAATATTTCGGATACGGTGAGATTCATGAATTAGAGACCAAGTTTGGGTGCACCATGATTAGAGAATCATTGAACAAGAGTTGTTCACTCATTGGCTAACCCATCACCAATAACTGTTAGGTGAGGTGATGAGTCAGTTGGTGAGACCGCACCACCCACTAGAAATCATTAATCATGGAGATTTTTGCATCTCTACAGAGGGAGTGTAGGGATCCGAGAAAATAGTGGGAGCTAATTTGTTTAAAAATAAAATCCCTAAACAAATTGGTCAAGTCAATAATTACAGTATCTAACTAGAATCTTTGACTCTCTACAGGAAAATGTCTGCGTCCAACCCATTGGCACGTATCCTGGACACACATAGACTGACCGGACCCAATTATAAAGATTGGCTCAGGAACTACAAAATTATTTTGGGTTCCGAGAAGTTAACCCATGTTTTGGACCAGGACCCTCCCACCTTACCAGCCCGTCCATCCACTGAACAGAGAGCGTCTCTGGAAAAATGGATAGACGAAGATAATAAGGCCAGATATTACATGTTGGGCTCGATGTCTGATGAGCTCCAGCGCCAACATGAAGATATCGGGACTGCTCGCCAAATGTTGGCTCACCTGCAGGAGATGTTTGGTGAACAGAGTCGCGCAGCCAAATATCAAGTCACGAAATGACTTTTTAAGGCTAAGATGCGTGATGGGCAGTCAGTCCAAGATCACTGTCTGACAATGATCAAGGACATGGAAGAGCTTGAGAAGCTCGGTGTGAAGTTAGACTTGGATCTGCAGAACGATATTATTCTGCAATCCTTGACTGATGCATATGGGCAATTCATCATGAATTACCACATGCATAAACTTCAAAATTCCTTGGCCGAATTAATGAATATGCTGGTTACCGCTGAGCTTTCTATGAAAGGTTCTAAAGGCTCAGTTCTTGCTATGGAATGGACTTCTTCCAAAAGAAAGTCTTATGGAAAGAAAAAGAAGTCTGTGAAAAAGCAAGAAGGTGGAAGGATCAAAGAAGAAGAAGGCAGAACCGAAGAAAAAGGCCGATGTCAAAGGAAAGTGTTTCCATTGCAACAGCGACGGCCATTGGAAGCGGAACTGCCCTACTTACCTGGCCACCCTGAAGAACAAGAAGGAAGGTCCTTCTGGAGGTATGCTCGTTATTGAGTCTAACCTTACGGTTTCTTCTGCATCCAGTTGGGTGCTTGACTCTGGTTCTAGTGCTCATCTGTGCACTTCCATGCAGGGTCTTGAGGATAGCAGGAGGCTGAGGGATGGAGACATGATCCTACGCATCGGTAATGGAGCAAGAGTTGCTGCAGTAGCCGTGGGAACATACCCTCTTCGATTACCATCTGGTTTAGACTTAGTTTTGAAAGACTGTTATTATGTGCCTGCAGCTAGCAGGAATTTGATTTCTGTTTCATGCTTAGCACAAGAAGGCTATGTGATTACCTTCTTTAAGGACCATTGTAACATTCTTTATGAAAGAAATAAAATTGCAAATGGTTTCCTTATTAATGGTCTTTATCAGCTACATATTGATGTACCTGTTTCTAACTATCGAGCAAAACGTGAATGCCAAACGACCTAGGGATAGTCCAAACGATAGATATCTATGGCACCTGAGATTAGGTCATATAGCAGAAGATAGGATTCAACAAATTGGAGAAAAATGGGCTATTGAGTCCATTGACTTTCCGAGTCATATCCAACTTGTGAATCTTGTCTTCAAGGCAAAATGACTAAACTCCCTTTTGTTGGACATGGGGAGAGGGCCACAGATCTCCTTGCCCTAGTACATACTGATGTGTGCGGCCCATTTGATGTGCCGGCTAGAGGCAATTTTGTCTACTTCATTACCTTTACCGATGATCTGTCTAGGTATGGGTATGTGTATCTTATGAGACACAAGTCTGAAGCTTTTGAAAAGTTCAAAGAATTCAGACATGAAGTAGAAAAACAAACTGGAAAACCCATTAAGGTTCTTCGATCAGATCGAGGAGGTGAATACCTTAGCCGGGAATTCCTAGACTATCTTAAGGAAAATGGCATAGTCTCTCAATGGACTCCACCAGGAACACCTCAACTCAACGGGGTTTCAGAACGGAGAAATCGGACTCTATTGGATATGGTTCGATCCATGATGAGCTTCACAGACCTCCCTGATTTTCTTTGGGGACATTCATTGTTAACTTCAATTTATCTACTGAATAGGGTTCCCTCTAAAACCGTTCCTACCACACCGTATGAGATATGGCACGGTAAGAAACCAAGTCTGAGTCATCTCAGAATTTGGGGTTGTCCGGCTCATGTCAAAAGACAACAAGCGGACAAGTTAGAGTTTAGGTCCTTTAGAGCTCGATTCATAGGATATCCTAAAGAGTCATTAGGATACTATTTCTACATTCCAGAAGACCACAATGTGATTGTGAGTCGACATGCCATCTTTCTTGAAAAATAGTTTATTCAAGATAGCGGCATTGGAAAGCAGATTAAGCTTGATGAGAAAGTCTCACAAGTACAACGAGCTAAGGACCAATTGGAACCAAATCAGGTTGAGCCAATAAGAACACTACCTCCTCCACCTCGTAGATCGGAAAGAGTTTTCCCGTCCCCCTGAAAGATACTTAGGTATTATTTCAGAGGAAGTAGAGGAAATGTTCCTCATAGGTAATGGTGCTCATGGTGATGATCCCAAAACCTACAACGAGGCGATATCAGATATCGACTCCGAGAAATGGCTTAGAGGCAATGCAGTCAGAAATTGACTCGATGCACTCAAACCAAGTCTGGACCTTGGTAGATCCACCAGAAGGTATAGTACCTATTGGGTGTAAATGGATCTTCAAGAGAAAGATTGGTGCAGATGGGAATGTGGAGACATTCAAGGCTAGACTAGTGGCAAAAGGTTATAGTCAACGCGAAGGCATTGACTATCAGGATACCTTTTCCCCAGTGGCTATGCTAAAATCCATCCGCACATTGCTTGCTGTTGCAGCCTATTTCGATTATGAAATATGGCAAATGGACGTGAAAACGGCATTCCTTAAATGGATATCTTGAGGAAGATATCTATATGGAACAGCCGCTAGGTTTCACATCCAGTGATACTGATCACAAGGTTTGCAAGCTGCAAAGGTCCATATATGGACTTAAGCAAGCATCTCGGAGCTGGAACACTCGTTTCAATGATGTGATCAAAAAGTTTGGTTTCATCAAAAATGAAGAGGAACCATGTGTTTTCAAAAAGGTCAGTGGGAGCGCTGTTGTCTTCCTCGTATTGTACGTGGATGACATCCTCCTTATTGGGAATGATATTCCCATGTTGACATCAGTCAAAATGTGGTTGTCCAAGGAATTCTCCATGAAAGACCTAGGTGAAGCATCCTTTATTCTAGGAATTAAGGTCTATAGGGATAGACCGAATAGGATGCTAGGACTTTCACAGAAGATGTACATAGAGGAAGTACTAAAGAGGTTTAGTATGGAAAACTCTAAGAGGGGATTAATACCCTTCAGACATGGTATTCATCTTTCCAAGAAGATGTGCCCTAGCACACCTGAGGAAATAGAACGCATGAGCAAGATCCCTTATGCTTCTGCAATAGGGAGCCTCATGTATGCCATGCTATGTACACGACCTGATATAGCCCATGCTGTGAGTGTCACAAGCAGATATCAGTCAAATCCAGGTGAAGAACACTGGACTTCTGTGAAATGTATCCTTAAGTACTTGAGAAGAACTAAGGATATGATGTTGGTCTTTGGTAATGGAGAACTCCAAGTCCAGGGATACACAGACTCGGATTTCATGTCCGATATAGATGATCGAAAGTCGACATCTGGGAGTCTGTTTGTGTGCAATGGTGGTGCTGTCAGCTGGAAGAGTTCCAAGCAAATGTGATAGCAGATTCCACCATGGAAGCAGAATATATCGCTGCATCAGAGGCTGAAGGAAGCATTCTGGTACAAGAAGTTTGCTGCAGAAATTGGAGTAATGCCATCAGATGCCATTCCTCTATACTGCGACAACAATGGCGCCATAGCCCTTGCTAAGGAGCCGAGGTCTCACCAGAAATCCAAGCACATTGAGCGGCGATACCACCTCATCCGCGATTACCTTCGAGAAAGGGTTACGTTCGAGGTCAAGAGAGTCAACTCCACAGATAATGTGGCAGACCCACTTACAAAGCCGTTGGGCCAGCAGAAGATCGAAGCCCACCTTGAGAAGATGGGACTTAGACTTGTAGCCAATTGGCTTTAGGACAAGTGGGAGATTGTTAGATATATGTGCCCTAGAAGCCAGAATTGGCTGACACTTGTAATACACTTCTAGGGGCAAAATTATAATTTTGACTATAATCAATAAAATGGGTTATTTTCTATCACATATGTGTATTTAGTGTCTGTGATACATCCTTTGAGTTAATGGTAATGATAATTCATATTTTCAAGAGTTGAAAATTTAAGACATGAATAATCATTATTAACTCATAAAATGCTCCCGACCATAGGATCATCACGAGGATGGTGATTGATCCGGAAGGTTGGTGTACAATCGCTTCTCTTTAGTAGATGAGTCTTGAGTCTACGGTGTGGAGACACCGGAGCGAGAGTACAGGTACTCGTTAGAGAACGAGGGCACTGAGCGTGACCACCTCGAGTAGTCATTAGGAAGTCTACCTTCTCGTCAATGACTGACTCGATGCTGCAGTAGTGTGTCTGGTTCTTTGACCTGAGGATGCATCGGCAGTTCACCTTGAGGGTGTTATAGTTTGACTACACCATTACTCGGTCTCCTAGCCATATGGAACCCTGAGGTGTATGTTGGCTATAGCATGTTCATTGTAGGAACTGGATTGCATCAAGATGGAATCTATCTACCTCGGTGGTAGAGGAGCAGCCCTATGATGATCATGAGAATCAAGTCCAGAAGCCCATGGCCATGGCAGAGTGAAATAATAGAAAGAGTTTCTATTTAGATTTTCACATTGGACTCGAATCGAATGATTACATCATATGACAGAGACTAGGGTTTGACGAGTTCACCTTAACCCTAATCTGATCGGGGCTCAAGATAGAAGAACTTAATCACACAGGTAGCTGCACCAAGAGGTTCGCATTCAGCTCTGATGGGTTGCCACCATATACTGCTAGGTGTCACTGGTGGATTTTGGGAGCAATTAGAATGATTTAGATGATCGATCATTCTAGCTGTTCGAATCAGAAGAGTTCTGATCCATCGAAAGGAGTTTCGATGATGTCGATGATAGAGATCATGACATATCCCATTACCATACAGAACTGAACCTAACTGGGTCACACAAACAAGGGTTTGAATCTGGTGATCATCAATTGAACTGATCTAGTTCAATTGATCTGAATGAGATTCAATTAGGTTCAAGGAAATCGTGCTAGCACTCGATTGAACCTAACGTTCTTCTTTTACTATCATAAATAAGTTGTCCTGACTGAGCCAAAGGAGTTTGTGCTCAATCAGAGGCCTTCATATGGTCTGACTGGAGGTTGTCCAAGTCAGAAAAGGTTGTCTTATTTTGTAAGACATTACCTGCCATTTTTGGTCACCTGCCATTTCTTGTTCTTTGACTTTGGTCAAAAGTCTACCTTTGACTGGTCAAATGTTGACCATTGACACTTTGACTTTTGACCACATGTCATGCACCTATTGGAGAGCTGGTGGGGGCCTGTCCCCCTGCCAGAACCTGTCCCCCCAGAACCTAGCAAGGAGGAGGGCGCACGCCACCCTTGGCGTGTGCCCAAGTTGGAGGCGCCTAGGAGTCCTTGTTGGACAAGGACTCCATCTCCTTTTTGGATTCCAATTAGAGTTCTACTAAGAATCCAACTTTGACTGGTCTTAGGCGCCCTCTAAGGAGGAATCCAGGGGACTCTATTTCCACCAATCAGATTTAGATCTGATTTCACAAAGGGTTGTGATTGGTTGGGAAGAAGAGGAGTTGGATCACAAGCTTAGTCTATAAATAAGACCCTGCGCCCAACTCAAATTAAGATTGAATAACAATTCTCCACACCCCAAGGCTGCCTCTCCCCTCCTTCCTCCATGCCAAACCCACCTTCTCCCTCTGCTCTCCACGTCCAAAAGGAGTTTTGGACCTTGGTTGGTGCGATTCCAGATCAAGAGAAAGGCGACTCAAAAGCAAGAAGGCTGCGCTGCTGCAAAGGACGACTGCTGATCTTCAAAAGAGTTTTGAAGATCCTCCAGATCAGATCCAGATCTGATTTTTGGAGACATGTGATAGAGAAGAAGAGGATCTCCAGATCCAACCCGAGTGGATACCGGTAGAGGCCAGGCGCTTGCGTGGCTAGATCCAGAACCTTCCGCTGCTTACAAGATCATCAACAGGTAATAGGATTACCCACTTGAAGGTAAATTAAATTTGATTTAATTTATCTAATTTTATTTTAATTATTAAAATAATAAGAATCATATCTAAAATATCATAGATCTAATATAGATCAAAAAGAAAAAATTTTGAAATATATCTCTTGATCTGATTAGATCTGAACGAACCTGGTCCGGGAAATTAGGATTTCCCTTCAGACACCTTGATTGGTGTCTATACAATTTCCATGCCCTAGAACTTTCTCTCCTATATTTTCTCATGCCCCAATAGCCCTCTCAAGTCTCTGGAATCATTGAAAAAATCATGCTAGAAATTAATTTATAGATGGAGATATAGAATAATCCTTGACTAGGTCAAATACCTAGTCAAGAGTTATCCATGTAAGGCAAGACTTGGGGCACCCAGCTCTTGGATGCCCCCTCCTTTATTTTTTGCATGAACCATCAGCTCTTGTTGTACAGAAGTCTCTCTTAAACCAACAAAAATTCTAGAGAAAAATATGGAGTGGGTGGTAGAGTATGCAAAGAGTTTTGGTTGCTTTAAAATTCTATCTTATAGAATTTAAATCAACTCAAACTCCTTCTTTGACTTGGTCCACAACACCTTATCATGTAAGAAAGAAAGGGGGTGACTTGGGGCACTCGTGAACTCCTAGATAGTGGATTTTCCACACACAAAACTTCCAAAGAAGGCATGGGGGCCATTGGGACTACATGGCACAAGGATTAGGAGTCCTAGTCATACTAGGACTCCTATTTTGACTTGGTCCAACTTGATCCTTGGACCAAATTAAATTATGATTTATTTAATCTAATTAGATTAGGTCTTAGTCCAAATAATAATTTAATTAAATTAGATTAAATTAAATTAAATTCTAATTTAATTTTCTAATCAAACTAGAAATTTGGTTGGACTCGTTCTTCCTTGCAATTTGCTTATCCAATAAATCAATTGGACTTTATCTAATCAAATTCAAATAAAATATAATTAAATTATATTTAATTAAAGTTAATCTCAGCTCTTTGACGTAATCAAATTAAGTCAATTAGCAATCCACTTGCTAATCGATCCTCCTGCAATACTTGCATTAGGTCAAACATCAATCATATTGATTGTTTGACCTAATAATAATTCTTAATCATCGATCAAACATCCGATTAGATCAAGAACTCTTATGCATGGGACTCCATAGGTTCAAACGTAAGTCGGTAGCATAAAAATAAATTTTTATACTAATCAGAGTGTGACCATCTAGTAATGGTATCCGACAGTCGGATAGGTCGAATGTGTAGAATAACATCCTTAGAACCTATGTGGATATAGTTTTTATATAATTCATCCCCTTGACCAAAATGCTTGTAGGAATCCTCAAAGTTTAACTGTCAACTCCGATTAGGTCATCCACATTATATTTCAAAATATCAAATCCATCTTATGGATTATCCTAGCCAAGGTTTTTGCTATATTGAAGTACAGTGATGCATTCTTCTCCAACTCTTGGAGTGGTCAATTCTATCTTGATTGCTCATCAACTTTGCAAGTACTTGACTGTGCCCAAAAATTTTTCATTACTGAATTAAAAATTTAGTTAGTCCAGTACCAAAGTATAGTGAGTTGCTTGCAAGCCACTATGGTGATCTCAGATCTAAGGGATATTTATACCTATATCCCATCAGAGCAATTCTTGACAGCAAAATGCTCTAGAATCGATCACGTCCAATGATGATGTATCCATACATCTCACTTATATGCCATACCAGTATCTCTACACTCCTTGGTTAAGAGGACAACTAACCTATATAGCATACAACGACCTATGCTCGATAAACGCTATCATCCTAATTGACAACTTATCATTTGGTCGCGAACTGTTTAAGGACTAATCAATAAATTTTTTTTATTGAAACTAAATAGTCCTAAGAACTTCATCACAACAATAAAGTTCATTAGAAGATGTAGACTTTATGATGAAAATATTAAAATATTTATTTTATTTATTAATAAATTAATTATAATTATAAGATAGCACAACTATTAATAGGCTAACGTTGGCTTTGCCATACATTTTCCAACAACTCTCACTTATCCTAAAGCCACTCGGCATACTATCTAATATTTATCTTTAACTTGTGATCATCAAACTCTTTTATCATCAGGACTTTAGTGAAGGGGTCGGTAAGGTTCTCCTTTCCATCGATCTTCTAAAGATCGACGTCACATCGATCCACCATCTTTCGGACCAGATGGTAAAGACTTCATTCGCTGGTGTGCCTTTCGTTCTTTCTCTTGAGCAATGGCACCAGTGCTGTTGCAGTGAAGTAGGATAAGTTCCTCAAGGGAGGGTGCCACTCCAAGCTTGGTGATGAATATTTTTAGCCACATAGCAGGTTCCTTAAGGGAGGGTGCCACTCCAAGCTTGGTGATGAATATTTTTAGCCACATAGCTTTCTTCGTGGCATCTGATGCTGTGATGTACTCTGCTTCGTAAATAAAGTCTGCCATAATATGCTGCTTGGAACTCTTTCAATAGATGGCTCTACCATTTAGGGTAAAGACATAATCCGACATGCTTCTGCTGTCGTCATGGTCAGATTTAAAACTAGAGGCAATAAACTCCACAAGTTTTAGTTCTGACTCGCCATAAACCAACCATTGGTACCTAGTATTTCTCAAATACTTAAGGATGGCTTTTACCACTTTCTAGTGGTTCTCTCCAGGATCAGATTGGTATCTAATCACTACTCCTAATGAGTATGTCATATCTGGTCTCGTACATATCATGGCGTATATGATAGATCCTATAGCCAATGCATGCAGGATTCTACTCATATGCTCTATCTCTTCAGGAGATAATTCTTCCCTATGAAGTGTTAGATATATGTGCCCTAGAAGCCAGAATTGGCTGACACTTGTAATACACTTCTAGGGGCAAAATTATAATTTTGACTATAATTAATGAAATGGGTTATTTTCTATCACACATGTGTATTTAGTGTCTGTGATACATCCTTTGAGTTAATGGTAATGATAATTCATATTTTCAAGAGTTGAAAATTTAAGACATGAATAATCATTATTAACTCATAAACAGCTCCCGACCATAGGATCATCACGAGGATGGTGATTGATCCGGAAGGTTGGTGTACGATCGCTTCTCTTTAGTAGATGAGTCTTGAGTCTACGGTGTGGAGACACCGGAGCGAGAGTACAGGTACTCGTTAGAGAACGAGGGCACTGAGCGTGACCACCTCGAGTAGTCATTAGGGAGTCTACCTTCTCGTCAATGACTGACTCGATGCTGCAGTAGTGTGTCTGGTTCTTTGACCTGAGATGCATCGGCAGTTCACCTTGAGGGTGTTATAGTTTGACTACACCATTACTCGGTCTCCTAGCCATATGGAACCCTGAGGTGTATGTTGGCTATAGCATGTTCATTGTAGGAACTGGATTGCATCAAGATGGGAATCTATCTACCTCGGTGGTAGAGGAGTAGCCCTATGATGATCATGAGAATCAAGTCCAGAAATCCATGGCCATGGTAGAGTGAAATAATAGAAAGAGTTTCTATTTAGATTTTCACATTGGACTCGAATCGAATGATTACATCATATGACAGAGACTAGGGTTTGACGAGTTCACCTTAACCCTAATCTGATCGGGGCTCAAGATAGAAGAACTTAATCACACAGGTAGCTGCACCAAGAGGTTCGCATTCAGCTCTGATGGGTTGCCACCATATACTGCTAGGTGTCACTGGTGGATTTTGGGAGCAATTAGAATGATTTAGATGATCGATCATTCTAGCTGTTCGAATCAGAAGAGTTCTGATCCATCGAAAGGAGTTTCGATGATGTCGATGATAGAGATCATGACATATCCCATTACCATACAGAACTGAACCTAACTGGGTCACACAAACAAGGGTTTGAATCTGGTGATCATCAATTGAACTGATCTAGTTCAATTGATCTGAATGAGATTCAATTAGGTTCAAGGAAATCGTGCTAGCACTCGATTGAACCTAACGTTCTTCTTTTACTATCATAAATAAGTTGTCCTGACTGAGCCAAAGGAGTTTGTGCTCAATCAGAGGCCTTCATATGGTCTGACTGGAGGTTGTCCAAGTCAGAATAGGTTGTCTTATTTGTAAGACATTACCTGCCATTTTTGGTCACCTGCCATTTCTTGTTCTTTGACTTTGGTCAAAAGTCTACCTTTGACTGGTCAAACGTTGACCATTGACCCTTTGACTTTTGACCACATGTCATGCACCTATTGGAGAGCTGGTGGGGGCCTTGTCCCCCTGCCAGAACCTGGCAAGGAGAAGGGCGCACGCCAAGGGTGGCGTGAGCCCAAGTAGGAGGCGCCTAGGAGTCCTTGTTGGACAAGGACTCCACCTCCCTTTTGGATTCCAATTAGAGTTCTACTAAGAATCCAGTTTGACTGGTCTTAGGCGCCCTCTAAGGAGGAATCCAGGGGTCTCTTTTCCCAACCAATCAGATTTAGATCTGATTTCACAAAGGGTTGTGATTGGTTGAGAGGAAGAGGAGTTGGATCACAAGCTTAGGTCTATAAATAAGACCCTGCGCCCAACCCTAATCCTAAGTGAATTCAATAGAGATTTCCCACGCCCCAAGGCTGCCTCTCCCCTCCTTCTCCATGCCATAGTCTCTTCTCCCCTTGCTCTCCACGTCCAAAAGTGTTTTGGACTTAGTTTGGTGCGATTCAGATCAAGGAAAGGCGATCAAAAGCAAGAAGGCTGCGCTGCTGCAAAAGGACGACTGCAGATCTTCAAAAGAGTTTTGAAGATCCTCCAGATCAGATCCAGATCTGATTTTTGGAGGTGTGATAGAGAAGAAGAGGATCTCCAGATCCAACCCGAGTGGATACCGGTAGAGGCCAGGCGCTTGCGTGGCTAAGATCCAGAACCTTCCGCTGCAATCAGGATCATCTACAGGGTAATAGGATTACCCAAATCAGGTAAATTAAATTTGATTTAATTTATCTTATTTTATTTTATTTATTAAAATAATAAGAATCAGATCTGAAACATATCAAGATCTGATTAAGATCAAGAGAAAATTTTTGAAATATATCTCTTGATCTAATCAGATCTGGACGAACCTGGACCGGGAAATCAGGATTTCCCTTCAACTGGTATCAGAGCCATGGTTCTAAAATTGTTTAGATCTGATTTTAATTTTATTTTAATTAAAAATAATGTGATTTCAGATGTCACATGAGATGTGATCAGATCTGAAATCAGAAAAATTAAAATTAAATGATTTGGATCTAAGAACATGAAGATATGCATGACTAGTTCTAGAATAGAATAGTTCTATAGAATAGTTTTGCATGTCTTTGATTTAATATGATTAAATCATATTTTAGATCTTCTTATTTACTGTTTTCTGATATTATAAGTGTTATAATAACATCTGATAAACAGCAAATAAAAATTATTTAATTTTAAATATCATATGAGATATGATAGATGCATGACTAGACTAGTTGTAGAATAGTTCTACATAATTGTCTAGATTAGAATTTATTTTGATTAGATCAATTTAAATCTAATTTTTTAGATTATTATGTGATAATTTAGATCTGAAAACATGCATGATTTGATACATGAGATGTATGCAAAATATGCCTTGATTAGATCTAAATTTGTATATGAGATATATGATATAGATCTATAACTGTTTTGTAGATTTACATGTTCCTGATTAAGGCGTTCCTCTTGGCCGTCCGGTCATAAGAACGAAGAAGGGTTTAAAGGCCCTCTCTTCCCATTCGATGGGGTGTTCTTATGACGTGTAGGGGTGCTGCGTGTTCGTCCTTAATCAGAAACCCAAAACTTACTTTCTGCAAAACCCTAGATCCTGAAACCCTAGGATTTATTGTGCATATTTTGTTTATGAACCCAACTTAATTAAGAATTAAGTTTATGGAATATTAATTAGGTCTAAAATTGAGAATTTCAGATCTAAGACATATTCATAATACTGGGTTCGGGCTTGGGTAGCTCAATTAGGTCTAAGCGGTTGATCAAACCGAATCAAGAGTTGGTTAGATGGGATCAACAATGCTTAAATTGACCAGCCTAATAGGATTAAGTCTGGGTCAAGATCGAGTCACGATCAAGCAAGACCTAATTAGGCTCAGAGGTTAGAGTCTGGATTGTAGGCTAACCCAATTGGTTCTGACTCAACAATTTGGTGTCTAAGGTAAGTTTGGCACAGACGACCGACTGGTTTTTAATTGGAAGCTACTCGACCTGAATGCGTTCTTGTGCGAGTTAACGGCATATTCCTTCCACCGGTCTCACTTACCTGGCCATATCTGTTGACACAGTTCTGATCTGAGGTGGTCAATAATCCGAGCTGACCCATGCCACTAGGTTAGTCATAATTGTTATGACTAAGCCAAGTCTAGTTTAATGAGACCTGAATCAATTCTCCCTAAGAAAAGATTAAGTCCGAGGTCTTCCACCATTGTAGACGTGCGGGCCCTTCCCGGGGTTGATTGTTCTCGGCTGGATACAGTGGCTCAGTTGCACCGGGAAGACGCAACCATGTCTATTAGGCATTGGATGCTATGGGCTGGAGGATGAGTTGGGCTCAATATTCCGGATACGGTGAGAGACCCAATTAGGAACCCAGTCTATGCAAATGGTGGGTCTGACTTAACTAAGGAGTGGATCAATATTCCGGATACGGTGAGATTCATGAATTAGAGACCAAGTTTGGGTGCACCATGATTAGAGAATCATTGAACAAGAGTTGTTCACTCATTGGCTAACCCATCACCAATAACTGTTAGGTGAGGTGATGAGTCAGTTGGTGAGACCGCACCACCCACTAGAAATCATCAATCGCGGAGATTTTCGCATCTCTACAGAGGGAGTGTAGGGATCCGAGAAAATAGTGGGAGCTAATTTGTTTAAAAATAAAATCCCTAAACAAATTGGTCAAGTCAAAATTACAGTATCTAACTAGAATCTTTGACTCTCTACAGGAAAATGTCTGCGTCCAACCCACTGGCACGTATCCTAGACACACATAGACTGACTGGACCCAATTATAAAGATTGGCTCAGGAACTACAAAATTGTTTTGGGTTCAGAGAAGTTAACACATGTTTTGGACCAGGACCCTCCCACCTTACCAGCTCGTCCATCCACTGAACAGAGAGCGTCTCTGGAAAAATGGATTGACGAAGACAATAAGGCCAGATACTACATGTTGGGCTCGATGTCTGATGAGCTCCAGCGCCAACATGAAGATATCGGGACTGCTCGCCAAATGTTGGCTCACCTGCAGGAGATGTTTGGTGAACAGA
>QRFJ01004405.1:0-26451 GCA_006176705.1 Cocos nucifera | reverse complement strand
GAATGGATATCTTGAGGAAGATATCTATATGGAATAGCCGCTAAGTTTCACATCCAGTGATACTAATCATAAGGTTTGCAAGCTGCAAAGGTCCATATATGAACTTAAGCAAGCATCTCGGAGCTGGAACACTTATTTCAATGATGTGATCAAAATCTTTGGTTTCATGAAAAATGAAGATGAACCGTGTGTCTTCAAAAAGAGCAGTGAGAGTGATGTTGTCTTTCTCATACTGTACGTGGATGACATCCTCCTTATTGGGAATGATATTCCCATGATGACAACAGTCAAATTATGGTTGTCCAAGGAATTCTCCATGAAAGACCTAGGTGAAGCATCCTTTATTCTAGGAATTAAGGTCTATAGGGATAGAACAAATAGAATGCTAGGACTTTCACAGAATATGTACATAGAGGAAGTGCTAAAGACGTTTAGTATGGAAAACTCTAAGAGGAGATTAATACCCTTCAGACATGGTATTCATCTTTCCAAGAAGATGTGCCCTAGCACACCTGAGGAAGTAGAATGCATGAGCAAGATCCCTTATGCTTCTACAATAGGGAGCCTCATGTATGCCATGCTATGTACATGACCTGATATAGCCCATGCTGTGCGTGTCACAAGCAGATATCAGTCAAATCCAGGAGAAGAACACTAGACTTCTGTGAAATGTATCCTTAAGTACCTGAGAAGAACTAAGGATATGATGTTGGTCTTTGGTAATGGAGAACTCCAAGTCCAGGGATACACAGACTCGGATTTCATATCCGATGTAGATGATCAAAAGTAGACATCTGGGAGTTTATTTGTGTGCAATGGTGGTGCTATCAGCTGGAAGAGTTTCAAGTAAACCTTGATAGTAGATTCCACCATGAAAGCAGAATATATCGCTGCATCAGAGGCGGTGAAGGAAGCATTCTGGTACAAGAAGTTTGCTGCAGAAATTGGAGTAATGCCATCAGATGCCATTCCTCTATACTGCGACAATAATGGCACCATAGCCTTTGCTAAGGAGCCGAGGTCTCATCAGAAATCTAAGCACATTGAGCGACGATGCCACCTCATCCATGATTACCTCGAGAAGGGTTACGTCGAGGTCAAGCAAGTTGACTCTACAGACAATGTGGTAGATCCGCTTACAAAGTCGTTGGGCTAGCAGAAGATCGAAGCCCACCTTGACAAGATGGGACTTAGACTTGTAGCCAATTTGCTTTAGGATAAGTGAAAAATTGTTAGATATATGTGCCCTAGAAGCCAGAATTGGCTGACACTTATAATACACTTCTAGGGGGCAAAATTATAATTTTGACTAAAATCAATAAAATGGATTATTTTCTATCACATATGTGTATTTAGTGTTTGTGATACATCCTTTGAGTTAATGGTAATGATAATTCATATTTTCAAGAGTTGAAAATTTAAGACGTAAATAATCATTATTAACTCATAAAATGCTTCTGACCATAGGATCATCATGAGGATGGTGATTGATCCGAAAGGTTGGTGTACAATCACTTCTTTTTAGTAGATGAGTCTTGAGTCTATGGTGTGGAAACACCGGAGCGAGAGTACAGGTACTTGTTAGAGAATGAGGGCACTGAGCGTGACCACCTCGAGTAGTCATTAGGAAGTCTACCTTCTCATCAATGACTGACTCGATGCTATAGTGGTGTGTCTGGTTCTTTGACCTGAGGTGCATCGGCAGTTCACCTTGAGGGTGTTATAGTTTGACTACACCATAACTCGGTCTCCTAGCCATACGGAATCCTGAGGTGTATGTTGGCTATAGCATGTTCATTGTAGGAACTGGATTGCATCAAGAAGGAATCTATCTACCTCGGTGGTAGAGGAGCAGCCCTATGATGATCATGAGAATCAAGTCCAAAAGCCCATGGCCATGGCAGAGTGAAATAATAGAAAGAGTTTCTATTTAGGTTTTCACATCGGACTTGAATCGAATGATTACATCATATGACAGAGACTAGGGTTTGACGAGTTCACCTTAACCCTAATCTGATCGGGGCTCAAGATAGAAGAACTTAATCACACAGGTAGCTGCACCAAGAGGTTCACATTCAGCTCTGATGGGTTGCCACCATATACTGCTAGGTGTCACTGGTGGATTTTGGGAGCAATTAGAATGATTTAGATGATCGATCATTCTAGCTGTTCGAATCAAGAAGAGTTCTGATCCATCGAAAGGAGTTTCGATGATGTCGATGATAGAGATCATGACATATCCCATTATCATACAGAACTGAACCTAACTGGGTCACACAAATAAGGGTTTGAATCTGGTGATCATCAATTGAACTAATCCAGTTCAATTGATCTGAATGAGATTCAATTAGGTTCAAGAAAATTATGCTAGCACTCGATTGAACCTAACGTTCTTCTTTTACTATCATAAATAGTTGTCCTTACTGAGCCAAAGGAGTTTATTCTCAATCAGAGGCCTTCACTTGGTCTGACTAGAGCCTGTCTAGGTCAGAAAAGGATTGTCTTATTTTGTAAGACAATACCTGCCATTTTTGGTCATCTGTCATTTCTCGTCCTTTGACTTTAGTCAAAAGTTGATTTTTGACTGGTCAAATGTTGACCATTGATACTTTGACTTCTATCCATGTGTCATACACCTATTGGAGAGCTGGTGGGAGTTTGTCCCCCTACTAGAACCTGGCAAGGAGGAGGGCGCACGCCACCCTTGACATGTGCCCAAGCTGGAGGCACCCAGGAGTCCCTGTTGGACAGGGACTCCATCTTCCTTTTGAATTCTGATTAGACTTCTCCTAAGAACTAAGTTTGACTGGTCTTAGGCACCATCTAAGAAGAAATCCAAGGGACTCTATTTCCACCAATCAAATTTAGATCTGATTTCACAAAGGATTATGATTGGTTGGGAAGAAGAGGAGTTGGATCACGCTTTGTCTATAAATAAGACCCTGCACCCAACTCAAAGAGAATGGAAATTCCTATGCCCCAAGGCTGCCTCTCCTCTCCTCCTCCATGCCAAGTCCACCTTCTCCCTCTCCTCTCCATGCCCAAAGGAGTTTAGGATCTTAGTTGGTGTAATCCAGACGAGAGAAAAGCAACAGAAAGCTAGAAGGCTGCACTGCTGCAAAGGACAACTACTGATCTTCAAAAGGTATTTTGAAGATCCTCCAGATTAGATCCAGATCTAATTTTTGGAGACATGATAGAGAAGAAGAGGATCTCTAGATTTAGTCTGAGTGGATACCGATAGAGGTCAGGCACTTGCATGGCTAGATCAAGAACCTTCCGCTGCTTATAGGATCATCAACGGGTAATAGGATTACCCTACATCAAGGTAAATTAAATTTGATTTAATTTATTTAGATTTTATTTTTATTATTAGAATAATAAGGATCAGATCTGAAATATCTTAGATCTGATTAGGATCAAAGAGAAAAAATTTTGAAATATATCTTTTGATTCGATCAGATCTAAACGAACCTAATCTGGAAAATCAGGATTTCCCTTCACTGTTAGCCTCCATCGAACTGGCTCGATCAGGGGTCGAGCTAGCTCGACTACATCTCATTCGGACTTTTATTATTGCTGCCTGATAGAGCCAGCTTGGCTATGGTTCAGGCTAGCTCAATCTCAATCCGAGCTGGCTTGATTGCATATCAGAGCCAATCCGACTGCTGTATTGAAAATTGATTCTCTTGCTTACTGTTCAAGGGATCAAATCTTAACAAACTCCATCTCAACTTGACATTCAACCTCCACCTGACTTTGAGAGCTTGTGATCCATCTCACCCCCATTCCCTAGGGCACGCCTATTGACCATGGATGGGCAAATATGGGAATCGAGCCAGACCGCTCAATCCTACCTCTATCATGGGCTATGTCCACTTTGACCAAAGACCTGCTAAAAAAATTCTCCTACGATAATAGAAACTTCACTCTGCGTTGTTGCCTCTCATCCTTTCAAATCTTCCATCTCATGTCCGATCCATCCCCACCTGAAGCTCTACCTTGCATTGGACTCCCTTTGGCTCCTGAAGCTCTACCTCGCACTGGGCTTCCTGCTAGATAGTAATGTCCTCTTATCTTCTTTTTTCCCACCAATATCATCCTATAACCATGCATAACCTTCAGGATTCCATCACCAGCTATCCACCTATAGTCATTTAAATCCAGTCTACTCAGTGAGATAAGATTTTGTCTGAAATTAGGTATGTATCAAACCTCCCTCAATCTCCTCACTGTACCATCATGTGTCTTCCAGCTGACCATTCCGATGTCTCTAATCACACAGCTCGATCCATCCAGTAGATAAACAATGCCATCACTACTCTCCAAGGAGTCAAACTACTTCTTTCTGCAACAAACATGATATGTGCATGCAAAATCTAAAATCCACTACTGAAAAGAACTAGATAGCTCGTCAGATATCTCTAGGGCATCATCCTCTGACTTGCTACTAGCTATCGCTGTAGTATCCCTCGTTCGATTCTCAAGTTATGGGCAATCCTTGACTCGATGCCCCAACTCGTCTTACCTATAGCATCTGATCTTGCTAGGATGCCTCATCTTGGTCCTAGATCATCCTCCTCGCGATCCTCTATTGCTCCGTCTACTGCCTCCTACTCCTCTAGAAATCATCAAAGCTGAGCTGCTGCCATCTGAGCTCGAAGCTGGGTTCTTCCTCCTAAGAACCTCATTCTGGAGTATCGCTATAATGACTTTGTCCATCTTGATGGTGCTCTTTTTCACTAGAAGAGCAGTCACCAAGGACTCATACGAATGGAGGAGCGATGCTAGCAAGACCAACGCCCTAGTCTTCTCCTCAACTTTTCACCAATGCTAAGGAGGTCGATGAGGATCTTCTAGAAGATGGATAGATACTCCCGCATGCTTTGGCTTTCGTCCATCTATAGCTGGTAGAACTAACTCAAAAGGAATATCATGTAGGTGAGCGATTTCACAATGTACAACACCTCAAGCTTCGACCATAGCATCATCGGGGAAGTCTCACCAAGTACATGGATCACCACATCATATGCTAGGTACAAGCAGATCATGCTCACCACCTGTATCTGGATCCGCTTTCAATCCTTCATCTCTATAGTGGCTAGTGTCTCATCATATAAGAGAGCGTCGATCAACCCATGTTAGATGAGGACATCCATTATCCTTGCTTGCCATAAGAAGAAATTATCTTTTCCATCAAATCTATTGATCTTCATCTTGATTGTGATTGTCTTCTCCATATTCTTCATTCTTTATCCACTACTACAATCTACACTCCGAAAGTATCTGGCTTTGATACTAATTATTGTGGTATCAACTCGCTCTAATACCAAACTATTAAGATATTAGCTACTCTGATATCGTTTGTTAAGAATCTAGTACCAAATTATTACAATAGAAAGAAGAAAGAAATAAAATAAGAAAATAATCAAGTACATAGAAGAAAGAAATAAAATAAAAAAAATAATCAAGTACGTGGATTAACCTAAAGGCTTGTCTCCATGGGGCATGCAAAGCTTCAATATGAAAGAGAAAAATAGGTACAAGAGAAGAACATTTACTCTCAACTTACCATACATAAATCTCACTCAACTATAAGCTACCCTCATAAAAGCTCTCTCAGAATCTCAAGGAGACCCACAGAAGCTACAAGATGCTTTGCCCTTATAGCCTCTTCGTTGAATACTATACACCTATTGCTTCTCTCTCTCGTAGGCTGTACATACTCGATGCTCTACCAAGCTCCTCTTGATGACTGTCTGAGCCTCTCTACATGCCTCTCTTACCACATGCACCATCTTTTCTGCTCCACAGCACCTCAGCTTTTTAAATAGGATGAGAATCCTCTTCTTAGCAGTTCACAAAAGTCCTAATAGGACTCATTCTTCTAATACTAGTTGAACATGTCCTTGATGGAGTTTTGAAATATTTTTTGACCTTCAGATCATGACCACAACCCTCCATGGCCGCTAGATCCTATGTTCCATGCACAACTCCCATAGATCCCTTGGATTAATCATAATTCAAGTTCAAATAGAAAAAATCTCATCGTGTTCTATTCGCCTCCATCGAGCTAGCTCAGTTAGGGGTCAAGCTGGCTCAACTACATCTCGTCCGAACTCCTACTATCATCTATCTAAGAGAGTCGACTTGACTGTGGTTCGAGTCAGCTCAATCTTAATCCAAGCCAGCTCGACCGCGTATCAGAGCCGGCCCGACTGCTATACTGAAAATTGATTTTCTTCTTACTGTAGGTCGAATTTGAGACATCAAATTCTAACGGAAAAAATTTTTGAAGTCAGTGATTATGAATCACTTCCAATCTGTGGATCCTATCTTCTTGAAAAAATGACCAAGTCATCTTTTGCTAAAAAAGATGAAAGAGCCACTGAGCTCTTATGTCTAGTACATACTGATGTAAGTGGATCTATGAGTACAAGTGCTAGAGATGGATATTTCTATTTCATCACTTTCACAGATGATCTATCCATGTATGGATATGTCTATTTGATGAAACATAAGTCCGATTCATTTAAAATATTCAAACAATTCCAAAGTGAAGTAAAAAAATAAACTAGGAAGAGTATTAAAATTTCTTGATTAGATTGAGAAGGTGATTATCTATCCAGTGAGTTTTTGATATATCTAAAAGAAAATGAGATTCTCTCATAATGTACACCTCCAGGGGCACCACAGCAAAATGGTGTATCAAAAAGGAGAAATCAAACCATGTTAGACACGGTTCGATCCATGATGGATTTTGCTAGTCTACCTATTTCATTTTAGGATTATTCTCTTAAGACTATATGTTATATATTGAATAATGTACCAAGTAAATTTATCGCAAAGACTCTATATGAGATATAGACTAAGCATAGGTCTAGACTCTCTCACCTATAGGTTTGGGATTGTCCGGCCTATGTCAAATATTTGTATACAGATAAACTTGGACCTCGGTCTAATAAGTATGTGTTTATAGGATATCCTAAGAAAACTAAGGAATACTATTTTTGTAATGCTGAAGAACAAAAAATGTTTGTCAGCCTTAAGGCAATCTTTTTAGAAAAAGAGTTCCATGGTGAAGGAACTGTTGCCTCCAAGGTTGAACTTAAGAAAGTTCAATAGGTAGAAAAATCAACACCAGTAGCTGAACCAGAACTAGATTTGATTAGATCAAACTTGGAGCCTAGTGTACGTGCACCATTAAGGCAATCCGATAGAGTACCGTGTCAACTGGATAGATACTATGATTTCTTGGTTCAGGATGGTGATTCCATCTCAATAAGAATGGTGAGGATCCGATCATCTATATAGATGCGATGGAGAGATCTAATTTCGAGAGATGGCTTGAGGTCATGAAATTCGAAATAGAGTCTATAAAGGTTAACGATGTGTGGACATTAGTTGACCCACTCGAAGGGGTTAAACCCATTGGGTGTAAATGGGTCTTCAAAAGAAAGAGGGGCACCGACAGAAAGGTAGAGACCTATAAAGCTCATCTAGTTACCAAGGAATATCGTCAATGTTATGGTATTGACTACGATGAGACGTTCTCTCCTATGGCAATGCTCAAATCCTTTTGGATAAAGTTTGCGATAGCTATCCATCTGGATTATGAGATCTGGCAGATGGATGTGAAGATTGTTTTCCTGAATGGAGAGCTGATCGAAGAGGTGTATAGGATACAACTTGAGAGATTCACATCCACAGATAAGTCCAAGGTGTTCGAGCTTCAGAGATCTATTTATGAATTGAAGCAAGCATCTTGGAGTTGGAATATGCATTTTGATAAAGTGATCAAAACGTATGGCTTCATTAATAATGGAGAAGAGCCCTACGTTTATAAGTAGGCAAATGGTCTGGTACTGGTATTTCTTATTTTATATGTGGATGACATTGTCTTAATCAAAAATGACATCCCCACACTAAAAGAAATAAAAGTTTAGTTATCATCTCAGTTCTCCATGAAGGACTTGAGTGAAGCATCCTACATCCTAGGGATGAAGATCTATAGGAATAGACCTAAGAAGATGCTTGGATTATCCCAGTCGACGTACATAAAAACTATGCTGAAGAGATTCAGTATGGAGAATTTCAAAAAGGGCTATCTTTCGATAGGCCATGAAAATTTTCTCTCAAAGAAGGTATTGCTCAACTAGACAACCCAAGAGGGGGGAGGATGAATTGGGTTATTAAAACTTTTGGCAAATTTAGTGAGTGATATGCAGAGTAAATAAAGGACTATGCAGAATGGAAAGTTACTAAGCAGTAGAAGAAAAAACCAACACACAAGAGGAGAAGCACACACACAAGCACAGTGAATTTATAGTAGTTCAGTGCACTTTCAACAGCTACATCCACTCTCCAAGCAACCTCTTAAAAATTTTCACTATAATTACCTAATTACAGCATGTTTGCTTTCATCGGGCTCACAAATAAATCAAATTGATTTTACCCAAACCAACCAATCAAAATCTTTACAAGTCTTCAACCTAAGGCTCCTCTAAACTAAACTAAGTTTGGTACAACAATAACCCTTCATGTTTCAGCCTCAGTTGAAACTTTTATACTAAATTTAATAAAGAAGTAAGTACAACATTATGAAACCTTGTTTCGGTTTGGATAGTTGTCACTGTAGCTTTTCATCCTGAGGATGCTTTAAATGTTTCTAATAAATGCTCTCTTTCATCTTTAAATGCACCCAAAAGGATCAAGAAAGTATTGAATGAGAGTTGATGAACTTTCTTTTAGACCAACTTTTCTTAAAGTGCTCTCTTTTTTCCTTTTAGGTTATATCTAGATCTTAAACTCTATTTTTCTTTTATGTTTTTCTTTTTTCTTTTGCTCTTAATCATTTTCAAAAGGTTTTTGGTGATTTAACAAGGATTCTGGCTATTTATGATTGTTGGAGATCGAAGTTAGCCATTGAAAAAGGTTTTGGGTGAAAACAGACTTCTATAGAACTAGCCATTGCACCTATCAAACTCCGTCGAGCTGGCTTGATTCATGCTTTGGGCCAGCTCGAGTATAGTTTCTACACAAAGCATCATTCTATCCTTCTGAGAGAGTCGACTCAATTTTGTGTCGAGCTAGCTCAATCGGCAATCAACAAAAATAGTATCTTCTGTTAATCTGAGATAGCCAGCTTGACTGAACATCGGGCTGGCTCAAATGGCAAACTTCAAGAATAAGTTTTTGTTGACCTAAGACAGTCGACTCAGTTGGAACTCCGAGCTGGCTTGATCGACAAAACTTCGAAATGAGTCTTCTGCCACACTGAAATGGTTGACTCGATTCCAAATCAAGTCGGCTCGACTGCGTGCCAAGCAAAAGAGATAAGTGCGTTCCGTGCTAGCGCTGGCTCGAATCAAGGATGGGTTAGCTCAGGCTTTGAGAGAGGATTCTTCTTACTCTAAAATCATTTCAGAAATAGTTCCAAATAACTCAAAGAATATTCATTTGATTATGGATTCATTTAACAATCTTTTTCTTTCTACAAAAAATAGACTTTGGCATTCTTGAAAAGTATTAGTATTAAGGTTATGCTCTAATATTTTGTAATCATGAAAATCATTTCTAGGGGCAATAGAAGATTGTCCAACAACTCCTAAAGAGAAAGAGCATATGAGTAGAGTCCCATATACTTGACAGTAGGATCTATCATATATGTCATGACATGTACGAGATCAGATGTGGTGTACTCACTAAGAGTAGTGAGTAGATACCAATCTAATCTAGAAAAGAACCACTGAAAAGTGGTGAAAACCATCTTTAAGTATTTAAAAAATACTAAGGACCAATGGTTAGTTTATGATGAGTCAGATTTGAATCTTGTGGGATTTACTAACTCTAGCTTTCAATCTGACCATAATGATAGTAGAAAAGTATTGGGTTATGTCTTCATCCTAAATGATGGAGCCATCTACTAAAAGAGTTCCAAGCAGCATACTGTGGTAGACTCTATTTATGAAGCAGAGCACATTGGAGCATTAGATGCTGTAAAGAAAGCTGTGTGGCTGAGAAAGTTCATCACTAAGCTTGGAGTAGCACCCTCCCTTAATGGTTCGGTCATACTCTATTGCGACAGCACTAGAGCCATTGCTCAGACGAAGGAACCAAAGGCATACTAGCAGATGAAGCACATACTATGCTGCTACCACCTAGTCTAGAAAATCATAGATAGAGGTGATGTCGATCTTTAGAAGATCGACAGAAAGAAGAACCTGGTTGACCCCTTCACAAAAGCCCTAGTGATAAAGGAGTTCGATGACCACAAGTCGAAGTTAGATATTAGATACTGTGCCAAGTGGCTTTAGTACAAGTGAGAGTTGTTGGAAAATATGCTCCAAAGCCAATCATCAGCCTATTGATGATTGAGCTATCTTGCAATTGTAATTAATTTATTAATGAATAAAATAAATATTTTAGCATTTTCATCATAAGGTATATATCTTCTAATGAACTTCATTATTGTGATGAAGTTCTTAGAACTATTTAGTTTCGATAAAAAGAGGATTTATCAATTAGTCCTTAAAACTATTCACGATCAAATGATACACTATTAATTAGCACGATAGTGTTTATCGAGCATAGGTCGTTGTATGCCATATAGGTTGGTTGTCCTCTCAACCAAGAAGTGTGGAGATACTTTTATGGCATACAAGTGAGATGTAAGGATACATCATCACTCAACATGACCAACTTCAGAATGTTTTGCTATCAAAAATTGCTCTAATGGAATATAGGTATAAATATTCCTTAGACCTGAGATCACCACAGTGGCTTGCAAGCAACTCACTGTGCTTTGGTACTGGACTAACTAAATTTTTAATTCAGTGATGAAAGATTTTTGGATACAATCAAGTACTTATAAAGTCGATGAGTGATCAAGATGGGATTGACCACTCCAAGAGTTGGAGAAGAATGCATCATTATATTTTAATATAGCAAAAATCTTGGTCAGGATAATCCATGAGATGGATTTGATATTTCAAAATACAATATGGATGACCTAATTAGGGTTGATAGTTAAAATTTGAGGTATCCTTTGAGCATTTTGGTTAGGGGGATGAATTATATAAAAACTATGTCCATATAGATTCTAAGGATGTTGTTCTGCACATTCGACCTATCCGGCCATCGGATACCATTGCTAGATGGTCACTTCGATTGGTATATAAATTTATTTTTATACTCAACTTAGATTTGAATCTATGAAATCACACATATAAGAGTTCTCGATCTGATCGGATGGTTGATTGATGATTAAGAATCATTCATAGGTCAAACAATCAATACGATTGATGTTTGACCTAGTGCAAGTGTTATAGGAGGATCGATGAGCAATTTGATTGCTAATTAGCTTAATTTAATTAAGCTAGAGAGTTGAGATTAGGTCTAATTAAATATGATTTAATTAGATTTAGTTTGGGCTTGATTGGATCAAGTTCAATTGATTTATTGGATGAGCTAATTGCAAGGAGGAATGAGTCCTAGTTCAATTAGGACTTATATCAACCCAATTTCTAATTTGATTAAAAAATTAAACTAGAATTAAATTTAATTTAATCTAATTTAATTAGATTATTAGTTGGAGTAAGATCTAATCTAATTTGGTTAATTAAATCTTGATTTAATTTGATCCAAGGATCAAGTTGGACCAAGTCAAACTAGGAGTCCTAGTGAGACTAGGACTCCTATTTCCTTGCGCCATCCTAATTTCCAATGCCCATGCATTTTTTCTTTGGATTTTTTCATGAAAATACGCTCTCAAGGCCTTCCACGTGCACCCCAAATCTCTTCCTTCTTTCATACATGGAAAATTTAAAGTGGACCAAGCCAAAGGAGTTTGAGTTGATTTAAATTCCACGAGATAGAATTTTAAGCAACTAAAAGTCCTCCATCTTTATGCCGCCTGCCCCCTGATTTCTTGGTGATTTTTTCATGGATTTTAAGAGAGATTTTGTGCAATAAAACCTGGTGGTCCATGAAGAGAAAAAAAGGTGGGGGCACCCAATATCTCTTAACTAGGTATTTGACCTAGTCAAGGATTCCTCCATATCTCCATCTATAAAATATTTTTTGACCTAATTTTTTCAAGAATTTTAGAGACTTGAGAGGGATATTGAGGCATGTGAAAACCTAGGAGCAAATACCTTGGGCGTTGGAATTTTGTGGAGAGAAAAATTTAAGTATTGGTGAAATAACAAAGAAGAAGAAGAGGGTCTTCTTCTAGGGTTTGTTTTCTACGTATCTTCCTCCATCCCTTTTGTGATTTTGAGAGGTGTCTCAGCATCATGAATTATCTTTCTCAAATTTTAAAAGATGGAGAGTTCAAGCTTGAAGGAAGAAAGATCCAGATTGACCACCGAAGAAGGATCAGCACAGTACTAGCATATTATGCTAATTTTTGGGCATCGGACTTCAGATCTACGATCGAGGGCTCGTGCGGATACCTCGTAGTGGCTGGACATGTATGTGGCTTGGAGCAACCATCTCAGGCCTAAATCAGCGAGTTAAGAAACTCGAGATTCAAAGGTAAGGGTGATCTGATCTCCCTATTACATATCTAGTTTAGATCTAGTGTAGATCTATGTTGATGTGATCAACAATTTTTTTATATATATTTTATTTTTTGATTCAATGTCATGCTTAGATCATATAATACGATCTTAGATCTAGGATTTTTTATATTTTATTATGAATTAATATGATTAATTCATGTCTTCCGCTGCATAGATCTGAAAAAATTTCAAAATCTAATCCTAAAACCCAAGATTGATTTCTATAGTTTTGTGCATGAAAAATCCACTCTCCAGAAGTTCATGAGCACCACAAGTCAACTACTTTCCTTCTTACATGATAAGCTATTGTGGACCAAGTCAAGGAAGGAGTTTGAGTTGATTTAAATTCTATGAGATAGAACTTTAAAGCAACCAAAACTCTTTCCATACTATGCCGCCCAATGCCTACATTTTTCTAGAATTTTTATGGGTTTAAGAGAGGCTTTTGTGCAATAAAAGCAGATGGTTGAAGCAAAAGATAAAGGGGGCGCCAAGAATTGGGCTTCCCAAGTCTAGCCTTATTTGGATAACTCTTGACTAGGTTTTTGACCTAGTCAAGGATTATTCTATATCTCCATCTATAAATTTATTTTTGGCTTAATTTTTTTAGTGATTCTAGTGACTTGAGAGGTCTGTTAGGGCATGGAAAAACATGGGAGAGAAAGGTCTAGAGCATTGAAATTTTATAGACATCAATCAAGGTGTCTAGGTGAGAGAACAAAGAAGAAGAAGAGGGTCTTCTTCTAGGATTTTCTTTTAGATATTTTCCTCCAATTTTTTTATGAGTTTTGAGAGTGTCTCTAATTTACAAAGTCTTCTTCCTTCCTTCTACTTATTAGAGAGTCTAAATTTTAAAGAAGAAAGATTCAGATCAACTGTGAAAGAAAGATCAGTAGAGTACTAGCATACTGTGCTAATTTACAGTATCGAATATTTGATCTATGATCAAGGGCTCGTGTGGACAACGTGTAGAGACAAGACATGTATGCAGCTTAGAGCAACAATCTTTGCCCTGGATCAGCAAGTTAAATAACTCGAGTTGCAAAGATAAGGATGATTTGATCTTCCTATTGTATATCAAGATTAGATCTAATGTAGATCTATATTGATGTGATCAACATTTTTTCTTTTGATATTTTAATTTTAGATTTAATATCATGCTTTGATCATATAATATGATCCTACATCTGGGGTTTTATGTTATTTTGTTCATGAATTAATGCGATTAATTCATCTTTTCCGCTATGATTTTGAAAAAATTTCAAAAGCTAATCTTAGAACCCTAGATCGATTTCCTTCAAATGATATCAGAGCATAGGTTATTTTATTACATGATTTATACATCTTTAGATTATATTTTTAGATTACATCTAATTCATAATCTGATATTTAAATATAAAATTAAAAATTTTGATCACATGGACTGTAGGTTGTCCTACTATAGGGTTTACCCCCTAAGATAGAAAGGTTATCCTAGTACGTTGCAGATGTAAAAATTTAATTATGAAATTTTAGATCTAATCTAATAATTTTTATGATAGCTTCAATCTAATTTTAATCATAAATAAGTATTTAGATTAGATCTAAAATAATTTATAATTTTTTATGTATTGCACATAGTCATAGATTAAAACCTATAACTAGTACTATTAGTGAAATGAGTTGACTCATTTTTGAAGTGAGTCAACCCTTTTGATGAATAATGCTAGATTATAAAAGAATCTTTCAAAATTTTAAAAAATATTTTTGAAATGCCGAATCCCAACCCTCAGTCCAAAAACTTAATTAAGAATTAAGTATGATGAATTAGGCTCTAGAATTGTAAATTAAAGATCCTAAGTCATTGATCATAATATTGGGTTATTGGGTTAGATGAATTAGGTCCATTAATTAGATTAGACCTAAGGTTAGTTAAAGAATGGACTAAATTAGAGTAATCGATCAAATCTAATCAAATGTTAAATTAGATTTGGTTAAGAACTCTTTAGACTCAATTACAATAGTTGTAGTTGGTCAATTCCATGCCTTTAACGAGGACCAAATGGACTTGATTCATGGCTACACAGTCAAACCCAAAATTGCTAGATTGATCTAATTAAAACTAATGAACCGGATGATGTCTAAGATAAGTTTAGCAGTCTAGACCAGTGGTTTTTAATTGGAAGCAACTCACATTGATCTGATCTTTGATGAGTTAATGACATATCCCTTCTACTAATCTCACTTACCAAGCCATCCTAGTGAATTAGATTTTGATTAGATCATTTGATGATTTGGGCTCACCCATGTCAATTAGGTAAATCAGTGTGACTGATTTAGGTGCTCCTAATGCCAGCTTTAATTAGGTCCTTTGTGATCTGACTTGATGAAGTCAATGGGAGGATCGAAATTGACTGATTCTCTTCTTTCTTTTTTAAATCAAATCAATTAAATTTTCTAAAATTATTAGATCTTTACAATGAAATAGTTATGATAATAACTAGATCATAGCCTCTCATTAAGTGGATGATAATGGGTCCATTAGCTTGATAATCATTTGAGGCCCAAAGGCCTGGTGCTTATCGGCTAATGGAATTATCATTCATATTACGATTTTTTGACCTCGTTTATCTAAATGGTGGCTAGATTGACCAACCAAAGTTGGGCTTAATCATTCATTGGTTAGATAGACCAAGCATGATCATGTTAATGATTGGACCTAATCGAACCTTTTCAGTGGAGACCAAAGCCTAATGATTAGGAACTGGAGCAAAATTGAAATACTAGAAATTATTTAAAAAAAATAATTGATTCTGAACCTATCCCTAGATGTACATGGATTAACCAACTAAAGTTAGGCTTGTGTGCAGTTTATGTGGATTCTATTATCCACTAAGAAATTAGTATAATTTCTAGAATTAAAGGTAGAGGCTACCAATTTGAATAAAATAATGGAAGAACCTTTTGATTAAAATCCAAATCTTTAGATTTAATGAATCAATTACTAATTAGGCTTGGATTTTTCTTTGTGCAGGTATGGCCACTTTACTTTTGCTTTGATTATTATTAGACAATGATAAGCTAGTGGGATCCAACTTTGGTAACTAGCAACATAAGTTGAAGATTATCCTAGAATATGAATGGATCTTATACGTACTGATAGATCTAGCACCAAAAGAGCCATCACCCATTGCATGTGGAACAGTTAGAGACACTTATTAGAGGTGGCTCAATGATCAAACCATGGTGCATTATATCATGCTGGCAGCCATGAGCAATGAGTTTAGCCATAGATTTGTGTCTGCTCAACTAGGAGACATGCTTTAAGTGTTGAAGGAGTCTTTTGGCACACCCGATGACATTGAAAGGCATAAGACTAGTTGTGCCATGTTCAACATTAGGATGAGAGATGGAGCTTCAGTCACCGATCATGTACTATAGATGATCGATCTAATGGAGCGTTTGAGCAAACTTGACTTTTTCTTGCATGAGTAGCTAGGAAAAATACGATTTTAAACTCATTGTCCAAATCTTTTCTCCCATTCTTTACTCATTATAGAATGACAAAGCCTGAAGTAAACTACCATGGGTTACTAGGGTTACTTTAGAACTTTGAGAAGGATCACCAGCTCCACAAGAAGTCGGTAAACCTAGTGGGAGGATCTTCTTCTAGTTCTCAATCCTTTAAGAAAGAAAAGAAGAGCAAGAAGAAGAAGAGTAAGAAGGTGCAAGTTCAGACTGGGACATTTGTGTAGAACCAGACCAATAATGTAAAGGCCAATAAGAGTCAAGCTGAATACTTCTTTTACAAAAAGTAGAGGCACTAGAAGAGGAACTGTCCTCAGTACATTGCCTTCTTGGATCCAAATAGGCCGAGAAAAAAGCAAGTTGTTGCTGGACAAGATATTTATATGATAACTCCTTGCAATTTTTCTATTTATGATATTATTGATAGGATATTGGATACCGATATTTCTTACTATATTTACAATTTGTTGTAGGGATTGCAGGTCAGTAGGAGATTCAAACAAGATGAGAGGTTCCTAACATTGAAGATGGAAGGCCAGTTCTAGTTCTAGCATTAGGAATCTTAAAACTTGTATTTGAGTCTCATATCATTGTCCTTAGTGATTATCACTTTTGTCCTAGTTTTTTTTAATGTCATTTCTGTAGGCCTTTTGGCCAAAGATAATTATGAAATTTCAATAAAGAAAGGATTTTGTAATGTCATTATGAATGGTGTTACTTTATTCTCTGGATATTTGAATAATGGTATATATATGTTATCACAATCTATTAATGTAGTCTATTCCACTGGCAAGTATCCTAGATTAGATAGTGTGTCTGATATGTACTTATGAATCTGTAGGCTAGGTCATATAAATAAGAATAGGATAAACAAATTGACTCAAGAAAAAATCCTCGAAGTTAGCGATTATGAATCACTTTCAATCTATAAGTCTTATCTACTTGAAAAAATGACCAAGTCACCTTTTACTAGAAAAGATGAGAGAGCCACTGAGCTCTTAAGTTTAGTACATACTGATGTATGTGGACCTATGAGCACTAGTGTCAGATGTGGATGTTTCTACTTCATCATTTTTATAGATGATCTATCCATATATGGATATGTCTACATGATGAAATATAAGTCGGATTCTTTTGAAATATTTAAACAATTTCAAAGTTAAATAGAAAAACAAACTAAAAATAGTATTAAAACTCTTCGATTTGACCAAGAAGGGAAATACCTTTCTAGTGAGTTTCTCACATATCTTGGAGAGAATGGGATTCTCTCCCAATGGATTCCTCCAGAAATACCACAGCATAATGGTATGTTTGAAAGGAGGAATCAGACTCTGTTCGACATTATCCGATCCATGATGGGTTTCGCTAGCTTGTTGATATCCTTTTGGGGATATGCACTCGAATCGGCTTGCTATCTTTTAAATAGAATTTTAAGTAAGCATATAATTAAAACTCCATATGAGATATGGACAGAACGTAAGCCAGCATTTTCACACCTCAGGGTCTGGGGGTGCCCGGCTTATGTGAAATGATTAATCATAGATAAACTTGGACCTAGATCTGACAAGTGCACATTCATAGAGTACCCCAAAGAATTAAAAGGATATATTTTCTACCATGTTGATAAACAAAAAGTATTCATCAATCTTAAGGCAATCTTTTTGGGAAGGAAGCTCCTTGGTGAGGATTCATTGCCTCTAAAATTGAACTTGACAAAGTTCAACATGTAGAAAGACCAACACCTATAGTTGAACCTAAATCAGATTTGATTAGATCAAATCTGGAGCCTAGTGTTCCTACAATATTAAGGCAATTTGATAAAGTACCGCATCAGCCAGATAGATACTATGGTTTTTTGTCTGGGATGGTGATCCCATCGAACTCAATGAGAACAATGATAATCCGATCACTTATATGGATGCAATGCAGAGGCCTGATTCTGAAAAATAGCTTAAGGCCATAAAATCTAAAATGAAGTCGATGAAGGTCAATGATTTGTGGACATTAGTTGACCCATCCAAAGGGATTAAACCCATTGGATGTAAATGAATCTTCAAATGGAAGAGAAACACAGATAGAAAGGTGGAGACCTATAAAGCCCATCTGATTGCCAAGGAGTATCATCAACAATATGGTATTGACTATGATGAGATGTTCTTTCCTATGGCAATGATCAAATCCATTCCGATAATGCTTATGATAGCTGTCCGTCTAGATTATGAGATCTGGCAGATAGATGTGAAGACAGCTTTCTTAAATGGAAAGCTGACCCAAGAGTTATACATGATATAACCTGAGGGGTTCACATCTATAGATGAGTCCAAGGTGTGCAAGCTTCAAAGATCCATTTATGGAATGAAGCAAGCATCTCAAAGTTGGAACATGCATTTTCATAAGGTGATCAAAATGTATGGCTTCATTAATAACAGAGAAAAGCCCTGCATTTATAAGTGGTCGAATTATTTAGTAGTGGTATTCCTTATCTTGTGCGTAGATGACATTCTTTTAATCGAGAATGACATCCCCGCACAGTTGAAGGGAAATCCTGATTTCCCGGTCCAGGTTCGTCCAGATCTGATTAGATCAAGAGATATATTTCAAAAATTTTCTCTTGACCTTAATCAGATCTTGATATATTTCAAATTTGATTCTTATTATTTTAATAAATAAAATAAAAGAAGATAAATTAAATCAAATTCAATTTACCTGATTTGGGTAATCCTATTACCCTGTAGATGATCCTGATTGCAGCGGAAGGTTCTGGATCTTAGCCACGCAAGCGCCTGGCCTCTACCAGTATCCACTCGGGTTGGATTTGGAGAACCTCTTCTTCTCTATCACACCTCCAAAAATCAGATCTGGATCTGATCTGGAGGATCTTCAAAACTCTTTTGAAGATCTGCAGTCGTCCTTTTGCAGCAGCGCAGCCTTCTTGCTTTTGATCGCCTTTCCTTGATCTGAATCGCACCAAACTAAGTCCAAAACACCTTTTGGATGTGGAGAGCAAGGGGAGAAGAGAGTATGGCGTGGAGAAGGAGGGGAGAGGCAGCCTTGGACGTGGGAAATCTCTATTGAATTCACTTAGGATTAGGGTTGGGCGCAGGGTCTTATTTATAGACCTCTTGTGATCCAACTCCTCTTCCTCTCAACCAATCACAACCCTTTGTGAAATCAGATCTAAATCTGATTGGTTGAAAAAGAGACCCCTGGATTCCTCCTTAGAGGGCGCCTAAGACCAGTCAAACTGGATTCTTAGTAGAACTCTAATTGGAATCCTAAAAGGGAGGTGGAGTCCTTGTCCAACAAGGACTCCTAGGCGCCTCCTACTTGGGCTCACGCCACCCTTGGCGTGCGCCCTTCCTCCTTGCCAGGTTCTGGCAGGGGGACAAGCCCCCACCAGCTCTCCAATAGGTGCATGACATGTGGATCAAAAGTCAAAGTATCAATGGTCAACGTTTGACCAGTCAAAGGTCAGACTTTTGACCAAAGTCAAAGAACAAGAAATGGCAGGTGACCAAAAATGGCAGGTAATGTCTTACAAAATAAGACAACCTTTTCTGACTTGGACAACCTCCAGTCAGACCATAGTGAAGGCCTCTGATTGAGCACAAACTCCTTTGGCTCAGTCAGGACAACTTATTTATGATAGTAAAAGAAGAACGTTAGGTTCAATCGAGTGCTAGCACGATTTCCTTGAACCTAATTGAATCTCATTCAGATCAATTGAACTAGGATCAGTTCAATTGATGATCACCAGATTCAAACCCTTGTTTGTGTGACCCAGTTAGGTTCAGTTCTGTATGGTAATGGGATATGTCATGATCTCTATCATCGACATCATCGAAACTCCTTTCGATGGATCAGAACTCTTCTGATTCGAACAGCTAGAATGATCGATCATCTAAATCATTCTAATTGCTCCCAAAATCCACCAGTGACACCTAGCAGTATATGGTGGCAACCCATCAGAGCTGAATGCGAACCTCTTGGTGCAGCTACCTGTGTGATTAAGTTCTTCTATCTTGAGCCCCGATCAGATTAGGGTTAAGGTGAACTCGTCAAACCCTAGTCTCTGTCATATGATGTAATCATTCGATTCGAAGTCCAATGTGAAAATCCTAAATAGAAACTCTTTCTATTATTTCACTCTACCATGGCCATGGATTTCTGGACTTGATTCTCATGATCATCATAGGGCTGCTCCTCTACCACCGAGGTAGATAGATTCCATCTTGATGCAATCCAGTTCCTACAATGAACATGCTATAGCCAACATACACCTCAGGATTCCATATGGCTAGGAGACCGAGTAATGGTGTAGTCAAACTATAACACCCTCAAGGTGAACTGCCGATGCATCTCAGGTCAAAGAACCAGACACACTACTGCAGCATCGAGTCAGTCATTGACGAGAAGGTAGACTTCCTAATGACTACTCGAGGTGGTCACGCTCAGTGCCCTCGTTCTCTAACGAGTACCTGTACTCTCGCTCCGGTGTCTCCACACCGTAGACTCAAGACTCATCTACTAAAGAGAAGCGATTGTACACCAACCTTCCGGATCAATCACCATCCTCGTGATGATCCTATGGTCGGGAGCATTTTATGAGTTAATAATGATTATTCATGTCTTAAATTTTCAACTCTTGAAAATATGAATTATCATTACCATTAACTCAAAGGATGTATCACAGACACTAAATACACATATGTGATAGAAAATAACCCATTTTATTGATTATAGTCAAAATTATAATTTTGCCCCTAGAAGTGTATTACAAGTGTCAGCCAATTCTGGCTTCTAGGGCACATATATCTAACAATCTCTTCACTTGTCCTAAAGCCAATTGGCTACAAGTCTAAGTCCCATCTTCTCAAGGTGGGCTTCGATCTTCTGCTAGCCCAACGACTTTGTAAGTGGGTCTGCCACATTATCTGTGGAGTTGACTCTCTTGACCTCGACGTAACCCTTCTCGAGGTAATCATGGATGAGGTGGTATCGCCGCTCAATATGCTTGGATTTCTGGTGAGACCTCGGCTCCTTAGCAAGGGCTATGGCGCCATTGTTGTCGCAGTATAGAGGAATGGCATCTGATGGCATTACTCCAATTTCTGCAGCAAACTTCTTGTACCAGAATGCTTCCTTCGCAGCCTCTGATGCAGCGATATATTCTGCTTCCATGGTGGAATCTGCTATCACGGTTTGCTTGGAAACTCTTCCAGCTGACAGCACCACCATTGCACACAAATAGACTCCCAGATGTCGACTTTCGATCATCTACATCGGACATGAAATCCGAGTCTGTGTATCCCTGGACTTGGAGTTCTCCATTACCAAAGACCAACATCATATCCTTAGTTCTTCTCAAGTACTTAAGGATACATTTCACAGAAGTCCAGTGTTCTTCACCTGGATTTGACTGATATCTGCTTGTGACACTCACAGCATGGGCTATATCAGGTCGTGTACATAGCATGGCATACATGAGGCTCCCTATTGCAGAAGCATAAGGGATCTTGCTCATGCATTCTATTTCCTCAGGTGTGCTAGGGCACATCTTCTTGGAAAGATGAATACCATGTCTGAAGGGTATTAATCCCCTCTTAGAGTTTTCCATACTAAACCTCTTTAGTACTTCCTCTATGTACATCTTCTGTGAAAGTCCTAGCATCCTATTCGGTCTATCCCTATAGACCTTAATTCCTAGAATAAAGGATGCTTCACCTAGGTCTTTCATGGAGAATTCCTTGGACAACCATAATTTGACTGTTGTCATCATGGGAATATCATTCCCAATAAGGAGGATGTCATCCACGTACAATACGAGGAAGACAACAGCGCTCCCACTGACCTTTTTGAAAACACACGGTTCATCTTCATTTTTGATGAAACCAAACTTTTTGATCACATCATTGAAACGAGTGTTCCAGCTCCGAGATGCTTGCTTAAGTCCATATATGGACCTTTGCAGCTTGCAAACCTTATGATTAGTATCACTGGATGTGAAACCTAGCGGCTGTTCCATATAGATATCTTCCTCAAGATATCCATTCAAGAATGCCATTTTCACGTCCATTTGCCATATTTCATAATCGAAATAGGCTGCAATGGCAAGCAATGTGCGGATGGATTTTAGCATAGCCACTGGGAAAAAGGTATCCTGATAGTCAATGCCTTCGCATTGACTATAACCTTTTGCCACTAGTCTAGCCTTGAATGTCTCCACATTTCCATCTGCACCAATCTTTCTCTTGAAGATCCATTTACACCCAATAGGTACTATACCTTCTGGTGGATCTACCAAGGTCCAGACTTGGTTTGAGTGCATCGAGTCAATTTCTGACTGCATTGCCTCTAGCCATTTCTCGGAGTCGATATCTGATATCGCCTCGTTGTAGGTTTTGGGATCATCACCATGAGCACCATTACCTACGAGGAACATTTCCTCTACTTCCTCTGAAATAATACCTAAGTATCTTTCAGGGGGATGGAAAACTCTTTCCGATCTATGAGGTGGAGGAGGTAGTGTTCTTATTGGCTCAACCTGATTTGGTTCCAATTGGTCCTTAGCTCATTGTACTTGTGAGACTTTCTCATCAAGCTTAATCTACTTTCCAATGCCGCTATCTTGAATAAACTATTTTTCAAGAAAGATGGCATGTCGACTCACAATCACATTGTGGTCTTCTGGAATGTAGAAATAGTATCCTAATGACTCTTTAGGATATCCTATGAATCGAGCTCTAAAGGACCTAAACTCTAACTTGTCCGCTTGTTGTCTTTTGACATGAGCCGGACAATCCCAAATTCTGAGATGACTCAGACTTGGTTTCTTACCATGCCATATCTCATACGGTGTGGTAGGAACGGTTTTAGAGGAAACCCTATTCAGTAGATAAATTGAAGTTAACAATGAATGTCCCCAAAGAAAATCAGGGAGGTCTGTGAAGCTCATCATGGATTGGACCATATCCAATAGAGTCCGATTTCTCCATTCTGAAACCCGTTGAGTTGAGGTGTTCCTGGTAGAGTCCATTGAGAGACTATGCCATTTTCCTTGAGATAGTCTAGGAATTTTTGGCTAAGGTATTCACCTCCTCGATCTGATCGAAGAACCTTAATGGGTTTTTTAGTTTATTTTTCTACTTCATGTCTGAATTCTTTGAACTTTTCAAAAGCTTCAGACTTATGTCTCATAAGATACACATACCCATACCTAGACAGATCATCGGTAAAGGTAATGAAGTAGACAAAATTGCCTCTAGCCGGCACATCAAATGGGCCGCACACATCAGTATGTACTAGGGCAAGGAGATCTGTGGCCCTCTCCCCATGTCCTACAAAAGGAAGTTTGGTCATTTTGCCTTGGAGACAAGATTCACAAGTTGGATATGACTCGAAAGTCAATGGACTCAATAGCCCATTTTTCTCCAATTTGTTGATCCTATCTTCTGCTATATGACCTAATCTCAGATGCCATAGATATTTGTCATTTGGACTATCCCTAGGTCATTTGGCATTCACGTTTTTGCTCGATAGTTAGAATAGGTACATCAATATGTAGCTGATAAAGATCGTTAATAAGGAAACCATTTGCAATTTTATTTCTTTCATAAAGAATGTTACAATGGTCCTTAAAGAAGGTAATCACATAGCCTTCTAGTGCTAAGCATGAAACAGAAATCAAATTCCTTGCTAGCTGCAGGCACATAATAACAGTCTTTCAAAACTAAGTCTAAACCAGATGGTAATCGAAGAGGGTATGTTTCCACCACCACTGTAGCAACTCTTGCTCCATTACCGACGCGTAGGATCATGTCTCCATCCCTCAGCCTCCTGCTATCCTTAAGACCCTGCATGAAGTGCACAGATGAGCACTAGAACCAGAGTCAAGCACCCAACTGGATGCAGAAGAAATCGTAAGGTTAGACTCAATAACGAGCATACCTCCAGAAGGACCTTCCTTCTTGTTCTTCAGGGTGGCCAGGTAAGTAGGGCAGTTCCGCTTCCAGTGGCCGTTGCTGTTGCAATGAAACACTTTCCTTTGCCAACGGCCTTTCTTCTTCGGTTCTGCCTTCTTCTTCTTTTCCTTCCACCTTTTGCTTTTTCATAGACTTCTTTTTCTTTCCATAAGACTTTCTTTTGGAAGAAGTCCGTTCTATAGCAAGAACTGAGCCTTTAGAACCTTTCATAGAAAGCTCAGCGGTAACCAGCATATTCATTAATTCGGCCAAGGAATTTTGAAGTTTATGCATGTGGTAATTCATGATGAATTGCCCATATGCATCAGTCAAGGATTGCAGAATAATATCATTCTGCATAGATCCAAGTCTAACTTCACACCGAGCTTCTCAAGCTCTTCCATGTCCTTGATCATCATCAGATAATGATCTTGGACTGACTGCCCATCATGCATCTTAGCCTTAAAAAGTCATTTCATGACTTGATACTTGGCTGCGCGACTCTGTTCACCAAACATCTTCTACAGGTGAGCCAACATTTGGCGAGCAGTCCCGATATCTTCATGTTGGCACTGGAGCTCATCAGACATCGAGCCCAACATGTAATATCTGGCCTTATTATCTTCGTTTATCCATTTTTCCAAAGATGCTCTCTGTTCAGTGGATGGACGGGCTGGTAAGATGGGAGGGTCCTAGTCCAATACATGGGTTAACTTCTCGAAACCCAAAATAATTTTGTAGTTCCTTGAGCCAATCTTTATAATTGGGTCTGGTCAGTCTATGTGTGTCCAGGATACGTGCCAATGGGTTGGACGCAGATATTTTCCTGTAGAGAGTCAAAGATTCTAGTTAGATACTGTAATTATGACTTGACCAATTTATTTAGGAATTTTATTTTTAAACAAATTAGCTCTCACTATTTTCTTGGATCCCTACACTCCCTCTATAGAGATGTAAAAATCTCTACGATTAATGATTTCTAGTGGGTGGTGCGGTCTCACCAACTGACTCATCACCTCACCTAACAGTTATTGGTGATGGGTTAGCCAATGAGTGAACAACTCTTGTTCAATGATTCTCTAATCATGGTGCACCCAAACTTGATCTCTAATTCATGAATCTCACCGTATTCAGAATATTGATCCACTCCTTAGTTAAGTCAGACCCACCATTTGCATAGACTGGATTCCTAATTAAGTCTCTCATCGTATTTGAAATATTGAGCCCAACTCATCCTCCAGCCCATAGCATCCAATGCCTAATAGACATGGTTGCATCTTTCCGGTGCAACTGAGCCACTGTATCCAGCCGAGAACAATCAACCCCGGGAAGGGCCCGCACATCTACAATGGTGGAAGACCTCAGACTTAATCTTTTCTTAGGAAGAATTGATTCAGGTCTGATTAAACTAGACTTGGCTTAGTCATAACAATTATGACTAACCTAGTGGCATGGGTTAGCTCGGAATTATTGACCACCTCAAATTAGAACTGGGTTAATAGATATGGCCAGGTAAGTGAGATTGGTGGAAGGGATATGCCATTAACTCGTACAAGAACGCATTCAGGTCGAGTAGCTTCCAATTAAAAACCAGTCGGTCGTATGTGCCAAACTTACCTTAGACACCAAATTGTTGAGCCAGAACCAATTGGGTTAGCCTACAATCTAGACTCTAACCTCTGAGCCTAATTAGGTCTTGCTTGATCGTGACTCGATCTTGAGGCAGACTTAATCCTATTAGGCTGGTCAATTTTAAGCATTATTGATCCCATCTAACCAGCTCTTGATTTGGTTTGGTCAACCGCTTAGATCTAATTGAGCTACCCAAGCCCAAACCCAGTATTATAAATATATCTTAGATCTAAAATTCTCAATTTTAGACTTAATTAATATTCCATAATCTTAATTCTTAATTAAGTAGGGTTCATAAATAAAATATGCATAATAAATCCTAGGGTTTCAGGATCTAGGATTTTGTAGAAAGTATGTTTTGGGCTTTTGATTAAGGATGAATGTGCAACACCCCTACACATCATAAGAACACCCCATCAGATGGAAGGAGAGGGCCTTTAAACCCTTCTTCGTTCTTATGACCGGACGGCCAAGAGGAACGCCTTAATTAGGAACATGTAATACTACAAAACTATTTTAGATCTATATCATATATCTCATATACAAATTAGATCTAATCATGGCATATTTTGCATACATCTCATGTATCAAATCATGCATGTTTTCAGATCTAAATTATCTCATAATAATCTAAAAAATTAGATTTAAATTGATCTTATCAAAATAAACTCTAATCTAGACAACTATGTAGATCTATTCTACAACTAGTCTAGGCATGCATCAATCATATCTCATATGATGTTTAAAATTAAATAATATTTATTTGCTGTTTTTTAGATGTTATTATA